>OLMO02000297.1:12135091-12151903 GCA_900291935.2 Cassiopea xamachana
GATAGACAGTACGCTTCCACTAAACCAGATACTTGTCATTTGTTTTTGTGCTCTTCAACGTTCCAAAGAACCTAGATCTGACAATACTTCATGAGAAACAATCTTTGCCACGATAGTTACTGGGCTTCATATCCCTAATGGATCGAAGATTGATGCTGTTGTCTTTAGAATTCCTCTTTGAGTTAAGCTGTGTTCACTTTCTATAACGTGCAAAAAGTTTATTGACATGCTATCAGTTGTAGTATTCCATTGAATCCCTAGCTCTTAAGTTTTCCATCCGTGCATCTAAAATTTAGCTTCTTTCAATCTTTGCTCTAGCTTTAACTTAAGTTTAACAAGCTCCTTAGTAGAATTTGATACCCACAACAAAATCATCGCAATACAAACTCTTGAAAACTTCATTAACGAATGCTGGATCTGTGCCATATAGCTTGATGTGGTGATGAAATGTTGCATTGAGCAGGAACGGACTTGGTCCTGCTCCAAATATGACTCTATTGAAGCGCAGTTCCCGTATTTTTGGGCTTTCGTCTTTAACACTAAGTTTAAACTTTCCAAGGCTGACCTTACTAAACTTTTCACTATTGCTACTGCTCAAATACATTTTCTTTTCAATGGTAAAGTGTATGATCAGATTGATTGTGTAGCTATGGGCTCTCCTATTGCACCTGTTCTCGCCAACCTTTTCTTATGACATCATGAGCATTTATGGCTTAAATAGTCTGTTGATACTGCAGAACTTTACCACAGCACGAAAAAGCGGCAACATTCTTTTGACATACTAAAAAGCTTTTTTCTTCCGACACTCATCAGAGTATGAAAACGTCGGATAGTGACCTAAAGGTTAACTGAAATATATATCCAGATGCAGTTAATGTGTTAGGATGTGTCTAATTGGCCTCAAGTGTGACCAATTAGGACCTATTAACATTGGGGCCAATAAGACGCATCCTATCACATTAACTGCATCTGTAACCGCATCTGGATATATATTTCGGTTAACCTTTCGGCCACTATCCGACGTTTCATACTCTGATGAGTGTCGGACGAAAAAAGCTTTTACGTATGCCAAAAGAATGTTGCCGCTTTTTCGTGCTGTGGTAAAATTTATGGCTTAATTACAAAGGCCCTCCTATCCATTTCTACGATAGATATGCTCATGATACTTTTTATCTTTTCAACAATAAACATGAAGCTCTACTCTTCTTTGAATTTTTCAGTTCACAGCACAATAGTATTAAGTTTACTATGGAAAAGGAAACTAACAACTCTTTGGCCTTTCTTGATGTCTTAATCGATAATAAAGATCCTACTAATCTAACAAGACTTTTACAGGCCTTCTTACTAATTTCAGTTTATCGTAAAAAGACTTTTACAGGCCTTCTTACTAATTTCTTCAACTTCAATTCTTTTTCTTATAAACTTGGCTTTATCAGAACGCTACTAAACAGGACTTAAAATATTAATAGTACTCTTTTTGGCTTTAAGGAGGAGGTTAAGAAACTCTCTTACATGCTTAAAAAGAATCAATTTCCTGAATGTTTAATGAATAAAGCCTGGTTCACATATAGCCGTAATAGCTGGCGACTGCCGCAGGTATATGTGCTGCAGGCTGCCTCAGGCGATACGTTCACAAATACATTGTTTTGCTGGTAACCATGCCGTTAGTCAAGCACTCATTATTGAATCTTCATTGTTGCTGTCACTTTCAGTTTTTTTCTCGCGGGAAGCCGAAGCACGGCAGAAATATGGCATCAGCTCTAACAGGCAACTTTTATTAGCAACTCACTGTGGATTATGTTTGACCTACTATGTATTTGAGAAATTAACCTCATAAAAGTTGAAACGAAGAAAAATATGTAGGTTTTCAAAACATTTCAGCAAAACATACAACATCATTGCTATCGTAACTGACGGGGTAGTACTGGATACATCTCATCAATATTTCGTATTAACATGGCTTTTTATTTCAATTTCTCCTTGCCTAGCAGCTGCTACATCCATCTTACTTTTTAGGGGCACACGAAAGATGAGACGAGACCTTTAACTTGATAAGTATTTATTGGTCAACCATTGTCGCACGAGGATTTGCATACAATACGCAGGCAACCGCAGGCGCGATGTTCACATTAGATTTTTGCCTTGCCGGCGGTACCGAGCAAAGCTCAACTTTCTTCACGGTACCACAGGCTGCCGCCGGCTGCCGGGGACAAAGTGTTCACATTCGGATAAACTGCCTGCGGCATACCGTAGTAGCAGTACCGGCGGCAGTTGCCAGCAGTTACGGCTATATGTGAACCAGGCTTAACGTAGTGAATAAGTATCGTAATAAAGTTAATGCGTCCACTGCTTTTCCTGTAGATTCTAAGCCAACTGATAGTCTCTGCACGCTTTATTTTAAANACTTCCATACCTTGTCTTGTCTAATTTCGCTAAACGGTATTGTAAAAATCTTAACATCAAATTGGTATTTTCTTCATTTAAAATTACAAATTTAATGAATGTCAATGACTCTGTACCTAGAACCTTCCGTTCTAATGTAGTATATAAGTTTATTTGTGCGGAATGTATTTCCAAACTTGTTGGTGAAACGAGCTGACATTTATCCATTAGAGTTCGGGAACATCTATTTACAAATAAAAATTCTAACATCTTTAAACATTTAAGGAGTTCTGATAAATGTAAAGAGGCTTGTAATGACGATTACTTCACAATTTTGAACTCAGCTAGTACTGACCATCACCTTAAAATTAAAGAGGCTTTACATATTTGGTGGGAAAACCTATTTTAAAATAACAGGTTCAGCTTGTCGTTCTATTTCGAATATCAAATGTATATAGATATAGCTGTTCTAATGATTATACCCTTGTATTAGGAACTGATGATGGATGATGAATCCGAAACATTTATTGCAAAATCAAAAGTATAGTTGTCTTTATTCGAATTATCTCGAACTTGATATATATATATATATATATATGTATATATATATATATATATATATATATATATATATATATATATATATATATATATATATATATATATATATATATATATATATATATATATATATATATATATATATATATATATATATATATATATATATATATATATATATATATATATATATATATGTATACATATACATATATATATATTATATATACATATATTTATATATATAATATATTTCGATGGAGTACCAAACCATGGTGGGTCATGAAAACTTTTCAATATTCAAGATAGGGTATGAATGTTTTTTGATGATGTGAATTTTTCCTCGGTCCTGATACTCTGGATTAAAAATGACTACTCCCTATATTTATTCTATCTCTTTGGAATTCATTAAAAGTTACTGGTTCCTTATTACACTTCTTTGTTTATATGAAAAAAGTTTATAAGAAAATGAGGCTTAAATGGTCAAAATCTTGAGAAAATCTTAAGAAAATCACGAGGCTCAATTTCCAAAATTTACTATTTTTATTCGCCAAAAATCGATATTTCGTCATAATTGCATTCAAAATGTTAAAGATGGAATTCAAATTCATGTATACACCATTAATAACGAATGTTTAACCCATTCTAGCCAGTTTGTTTCAGTAAAAGTTGAGAAAAATTTAAGAAAATCTCAGGCTCAATGTCGGGAAAAGCTAAGAAAATTGAGGCTCAGGTAAAATTATGATTTTCTTATGAAAAAACGTGTATTCTTTATTTAAGCATAATCTTGGACTTCTTACATATGCTGTCTGCATAGCAATAGCTGTTATCAGAAACGCGCCTACGTAGCGCAGTACAATCTCGTGACTCTTGTCACCTGATTGCGGTGGGGAATTTCTGTTTACGTCAGTCAAGTGAAGGCAAGATGGCTGTGTGCAGGATGCTGATAGACACAACAATATTCCTTGTTTTAATACAATCATGCTTGAGTGTTTTCGTTGAAGAACCCAAGAAAATCAATTTAGACTTATTGAAGTCTATTTACAATAAAAAGAGCTTGCAAACCAAGATTGAGGAAGGCATCTTTGGACTGCCAGAGAATATCGGAAGGCCAGAACTCCATGTTTCCGCGAAGGATGAACTGGATTGTAATATTAGATACCTTGCGTATAATTATTCAAAAAAGATACTGTCACCATCAGCAAATCTCAAAGTAGTATCAGATGGGCTGCAACTATCGAGTCTTTGTGGAATAACTCCTAAAATTGAGGCACAACGGGAGTACCTTGAGCATGAAAAGAAAGTACTGAGTATCAAAGCTCGGAATGAGTTCCTTGAATTTTTTGTAGATGCTGCTAAGGGTAGGCGCAAAAGAAGAAAAGATGGAAGCTATAGAGCACCTTTTGGTAAAATTGAAGAAGCTCTTAATGCTTGTATGGTGAAGAGACGAAACACGAACATTCACTGTATCATCAGATTACGTGGAGGAGTGCATTTTCTTAAGAACACAGTGGAGCTCACACATAAACATAGCAACGTCCTTATTACAAGGTACGCCGGCAAAATCAAGTAATCAGTAAGATTACGTATTACAGTATTATTCATTTTCACCTCGATATTGACTTTTTGATGTTAGGTAAGTGCATCAATCAAGGAAGTACATGAATGAGTTCAAAACAGTCATGAGGTAATAAACATGTAAGATTTGTCAACTAAGTAATATATACTTTGTTGAAATTAGTCTTCCTGTCTATGCCTCTAACGATCATTAGAGCAATCTAGATCGATTCTTGTATCCTTTTGACTTTTAAATGCTATGTTGTCTTTGCATAGATACATGAATGAGAATGCTGTCGTTAGTGGAGGGGTTGAAGTAGAAACAAGCTGGAACTTGTTCTCTTCAAGAACAGAAACTTTTGATGGAAGTAACAACATATTTGAGGGAGCCAAACCTCGCCAGAGCACCTCAAAGGTTGCTTTCATGGGAGTTTTCAACTCATCAGATACATGTAAAATATTGTGTAAGGAGCAAAGCACATGTACTTCATATACACATTTTGGTAAAGCATCTGGTAGCCTAGCAAACATGTGCTATGCAAGACTTGATGGTTTATGGAGTCCAATTAAGACAGCAGGAGCTTCCAGTGGAAAAAAGGTTAGTTGGTCTGTGGTCAGGCCTCACTAAAAGTACTTTGTACCTTTTAGCACTGATCTGAAGTATTATATGACTGCAGAAAAAATAGAATGCAGTGAATGGTCAGATACAGATTTAAATTAGAAGTGCCTGCAGAAGTTTCAAGTCTGAATTAATGAACTCTGTGCACAATATACTGTGATGTGTGGAAAATGCAATTTCAGTGATTATTAGGCATTGTTTTTTCTGGTACTTGAGTACTTTTATATGTATAGCATTTAGCACATCCTGTGTCTGTCCCTATTTTTGTCTATGCTTTTGAGTTGATTTATATAGTATTCAATGTATTATATCCTGTCTAGTTTTTGCATTTGTATCACCAAAGCTTCATGATTATCTTAGATTGTATTTCTGTGTTTGTCTGCAGACATGTGTGCGTGATTTTTATTGTATGTTCTAATTTTAGATCAAAATCTATGTTTCTGATATTTCTGGAAGAAACATCAAACCTTTCAATCAAGTATTTGTCAATGGCAATCGAGAAGTAAGAGCAAGATTTCCTAATGGGAATCCTGAAACAACTGGCCTTCACACAGTACCAACAGGATATGTGTCAAGTGCTGAGAAATGGCTCCCACCAAAGAAATCAGAAGATGCAAAAGAGATTCACATTGCTAACCCCCATCGTGACAGAACCCCATTCTCTACATACTATGTTGGTATTGGAGGACCAGTCTCACAGTTTGACCCACCAGTATCATATTGGGGTGTTAAATCACCTGCTGGTGGAGGTGGGTCCACATATCGGGTACCATCAGGCTTACAATTCTCCAAAGATCTTGAATTTGCAGCTAGAAACTGGACAAATGCATCTACAGGTATTGTTCATGCCTTCCAGCACTATCATTGGGAGAACTGGAATTTCAAATTAGATGCAAGGAATGAGGTATGGAATAGTTTGATTAAATAACTAATAGATGTCCAAGAGGGCATTGTGAGCATGGAGTTGATACTGTTCTTTGATGGCCTTGTCATAGTAGTAAAAGGAATTTTAGTGGCAGGAAAGAATGTAGGCTATGGCCATGCTGTTTTTTAAATATGGATAGATGATATATGGGGATGGCTTTCTAGTGAGAAATAGTTTGTAGAAGTATACTTCTAGGCCATATTATTCTCACTTCAAGTTCATTGAATAAGCTTCCTTTTGCACCTGTAGAATGATGAAACTCAGTTTTTGTTTTTACATTCATATATTCAGAAAATATTATTTTAGAAATGATCTGTAGATACCAAAATACATCTCATAATATATACTGTGTTCCATGAAAAGCCTGTTACTAGATTAAAGTAGATGTTTTTACTTGCTTGAAGTACCCATTTTTGCTTCTGTATATAATGACATACAAGTTGTACCAATTGTTGGTAATTATTGTACTTATTGGTTAAAGAGTTATTGGAATGATTCCCAACTGGAAACAAATACTTTCTTTCAAAGTTCTTTTTGTGTTGAGATTTAACAGCTATGTAAGCAACAGTATATGTCATATCTTATATTTTGTTCTATTATGCCTTATATCTATTTTGTTTCATTGTTTTAAATTTTTTACTGTGGTACATATTCTTATAGTATTGCCCAAAAGTATATCTGTTAATTTGTCTGTTAGGTTGTTTAGACTTTGTTTGCAATATATGAAGTCTTTATCTAGAAGCTCTAGAAATAGACTTGGAAATTTGATAATTATGCCAAAATATTGTTTACTTCAGACTGATAACACACTCAGATGGTCATTTGGGGGATTTCAAGGTGCTAGAGGGTCTAATGATGGAAAGGAGTGGTATGTTGAGAACATTTTTGAAGAACTGGATGTGCCTGGTGAATGGTTTCTGGATAAAAAAAGCATGAAATTGTATTACTACCCACATGGGAGCCCTCCAAGTAAGGTGAGATTTGTTTGAGTATTTTTTCTTGCATTCATTATAATCAGAGGTATGCCAGAAGGTTATATAGTGGGTGGAGATGATGATTTTGAATAGGTTTGTTTATTTTATATTATATTGCTGTTAAGATCTATGGTTTGAAGATGGCAGCAGTCACCCCAGATGAGATTCTACAATTATATAATACAATTGATAGTATATTTTAGAGAATATAGGGGTGCTTCGCTCCCTCTAAATTTGCATGCCCTTTATTGCAATACCTTTCTCATACTTTAAATATCGTATCATCATTTCCCAATGATGCAGCTTGCCTTTCAACTTCTGTCTATATTGACATGTTTTTTATTGTTACACCTTTCCCACATCTTTCTCATGCTAGAGCACTTTTATCACCTCTTCCTAAGGATACAGGTTACCTTACAAGTTCTGCCTAAGAATATCTCTGATACTGTGAGTTTAGATGATTTGGAGTTCAATTGATTTGCTAGATAAAGTTTAATAGTTCTTCAAGTGCTGCATTTGCCTCTTAGAGAGGTGATGCCCAAATTGAAGTAGTAATTAAGGACTTCTAGTTTCTATGTATTTTTGGTTAAGTCTTTCTGCTAATATTTTTCAATATTGATTTCCAGGTAATAGTTCCTCAAATTGAATCACTCATGAAAGTTGTTGGTACACAAGAGAAGCCAGTTAAAGGTGTAACAATTACAGGGTTGACCTTTATGCACTCAGAGTCTACATATTTGAAAGGATACATGGTACCAAGTGGTGGTGATTGGACAGTACACATGAATGGAATGGTGTTTACACAAGGCACAGAGAACCTCACTATTAGCGGATGTACATTCAAACAACCAGGTGGAAATGGGATAATTGTGAGGTAGTGTAATTAATAGTCTTTCCTCATTACCAGGAAGCGTAGTTTATAATCTCTATTTATCTGAAGGTAGCATAAGCAAAGGCTTAATGTCATCATAGCATTGCACAATCTGTAGCCTCTTCTTATTGCAAGGTATTGTATTCAACAGTCTCTCCTTATTGTAAGGTGAGACATTTAGTAGTCTCTACCTACCATAAAGTTGTGTAGTTGAAAACCGATGGGGTTATTCAAATAGTATGCATGCTCGGAAGGGAAGTACCCAGAAAAGTGTGCAAAAACTGTACAAGGTTGGAGAGAACTCTTCAAAGAACATATGTATGGTCATGCTGTTTTCAAACAGTAATTACTTGCAAAGCATACTAAATAGATAGAACTGTCTTTTTAAGACTATGCATTCAAGATCACATTACTGAGATAAAGAATTGTAGCAAAAAGGTATGTATGCTCATGTGGAGGAGGTACCTTGAAAGTGTACAAACATGCAAAAGGATGGGGGTAGTCCAGAAACCAATGAAATTGAGCAAATATCCTTTTTCAAATGCCCCTATTTTGATTATTAGGCAGTGTAGTTCACAACCTCTGCCTATTCATTATAATTTCTCAAAATTTACCTATTTTTATTCTGCAATGAGAGTACCAATGATCATAGAAGTCAATTTTAGAATTGTTATATCCTGCTCATATTTACTGAAGGAGCATGGTGAGTGGTGAAAATGGAATTAAATTTGACAATTTGATATCAAGAGAACTACTGTGAGCATAGAAGCTTGTGTTTTTTGCCTGGTTCATAACTTTTAACCAGACTCAAAATGCAGTAATTTGATAGGAATAAAGTCAGTATTCAGTTCTATGTATCTCAGTCCTTGTTTTTGGGATTCAGCTAATATTTGTCAATAGCAGCTATTTCAAAATGCCTTTTCAGAATTTGGTGGCGATGTCAAAATACTCTAAACAGATACTTTTCATTTCGTCACACTTTGGGACTCTGTTTTTGAGCTTTTGAAAGTTGCACCAAGTTTTGGAACAGTGTCTCTGCGCCCCAGCTTTGTGTTTCCATAGGGTAAACATGTTCGGGTGTTCAAGAATTGCTGCTATGGAAGGCCCAGCATTGAAGGTATCCTTCAGAGATTTTCAGTCTTTCCTAAAAGTTTTCGTTGTCAAATGTGTCAAGTGTATGTTTTATCCTTCTAGCAACTACACAAGGAATGCAACAATTGCTGACAATTACATTTCCTTCGCTGGAGATAACGGAATAGCTGTTGTTGGCCATACTGAGTTGATAAACGGGACGAATGGCAATCAGCCGCGCGGAACAAAAATATTACGAAATATTATTCACGATAACGGTGTTTGGGGCAAAGGGGTGAGTAGAGCAGTCCATTTCAAATTCTCATGATACCCGCAAGGTAGTTGAAGAAGAACGAGGTTCCATTTACTGTTTGTGGGGGGGGCACTGTAGGGTCAACTTAACATTTAATAACTTCATGATTTTCTCAAAGCCATCTAACATCATAAGTGTACATACGGCGCTCTTTGAGTTGTATGGCTTTTTGTTTTCTGTAGACATATTCATACTCGCAATCAGTGGCCTGCCAGTCACACTTGGAAGGAAATGTATTTTTCAATGGACCTCGAGGATCCATCAACATCAACGATGGTTTTGGTGGTGGAAATGTTATTACAGGAAACGTTCTCTTCAACTTTGTTAGAGGTAGTTATCTACCAAAATACCTTGATTTCATGTTAGGTGATTGCAGCTATTTGAATTTGTGTTTTTGGTTGTTTACAAGTGTATCTGAATTGTGTTGGAGGGTATTTGGAGAAGTGAAGTAGGGGAGGAGGAAATAGAGGCTCATATTCATTTAATTTGTTTCATTTTAATTTTATATTGTTAAAGAGGGTTGCTCCTCAGTTGTACCTGGTTTTCAAGAGGTCCTTCGCTAGAAACTTATAAGCCAAATGTCACTACTTGACTAAAATAAGTAAATAAATGTCCTAATTAAAAATTCAGAACAAACTACAAAGTAAAGAAGATGATCTAATTTTATTAAGTAACGATGTAGAATGAATGAGCTGAGAATCCCCCAGCGACCTGCGACATAATGCTACCCATTTTCTTAAGCTAAAAAGGCGCTGACCATCATAAGAGCAGCTGCCGTCCAACCACTAGGAGGATCCCCAGTTGATTGCATTTTGTTTTTGAAAGCACAAACGGAAGTTGACTGCTTTATTTCAACTGGTAGACTATTCCAGAGTTTTGCATCTCGATAAGAAAAGGATTTTGTTCCATTTTTTGATGTTTCCTTTGGACTCTTTAAAAAGAGGTTTTTGGCACTGATAGAGCTCTTCAGCGGTTGGTCTTCTTAGGGCAGTACATTTGCAGATTCGCCAACATGAAAAGCTGTTCATTTTCCTTTGTATGGGTCTATGGTATCGCGACTGCACGTAACCTGGAGCGTCCGCCACCTCACACAAATTTCACGTAGCTGGAGGAAATGCCCAGGAGGGACAAAACCTATCTGTACTATCACCGGGGGTCGTAAACCAAATTTTGTGGGTTATTGTCCCTGTGCCCCTATGTCCTTTGTAGTTACATGTCTGGGATAACTGATGAGATAATTTTATTATATGTTTGCAGAAACATTGGATCATGGACCTATCAACACATGGGATCGTGTGCCTTACCTTACAAAAGTCTTAGATCCCAGCCATGCTTCATTACAGCCCATGGAAAACTTTGTGTCCAAATGTCTTATAATGAGCAATTACAATTCTGTGTGGCCCATTGATCACGATGACGGATCTAGTTACTGGGCAGATTCATACAACTTCCTTGCATATGGTGGATTCAAGAACTACTTAGGCCATTCCAAAAAGGCATTGGAGAATGTTTATGTCTACCCCGATAAGTATGTAGCGGGTCATTTCTGCATGGACACTCGTGGCCAGCAGCTTGGTACAGGTAATGAGTTGTTTTTCTATTTATCATTCGTATGTCATGCGAGAAGATTGCTACAGGGTTGCAATTAAATCAGGGAATGCAGGGAGCATCATGACGTTTTTGTTCAATCAGGAAAAATCATAGGGAAAGGAGAGATTTTTAAAAAAATCAGGAAAAATCATTGAATTTTTAAGTTTTCTATTGTTTTATTCAAAAGAATGACTTTCTTCATATTACACATCCAGTTGAGTTTGACAATTATGAAATTCATTCCCTTGTGCAGGAACGCCGAGAGGGGAGCAGGGGGAAAAGTTATCCCAGGACCTCGATTTCCAATGGGCCTCATAACTCCCAATGCTTCAAGGTCTGGGGGCTTCATTGAGTAAACCAGCAATAATTTTCTAAAGTTAATCTCTAGACACTGAGAATCTTCTGCTCCCTTTTGTTCACAGATGGCCTCATCTTTCTCTTTTGCCCCAGGGCCTTTAAAGTATCTCAGTGGTTTTGCCCTTTGTATACTACTCTATTGTGTGCAGTCCTTATGAAGCACACATTGTGTGCGCTCTATTGTATACAGTCCTTATGAAGCACACATTGTGTGCATTCTATTGTTTGCAGTCCTTATGAAGCACACATTATGTGCACTCTATTGTGTGCAGTCCTTATGAAGCACACATTGTGTGCACTCTATTGTGTGCAGTCCTTATGAAGCACACATTGTGTGCATTCTATTGTTTGCAGTCCTTATGAAGCACACATTATGTGCACTCTATTGTGTGCAGTCCTTATGAAGCACACATTGTGTGCACTCTATTGTGTGTAGTCGTTATGAAGCACAGCTCTGTGTTTTATGAAAACAACAATGTGAATGGTCAAAAATAGGGTGAAGGTTCTCCCAAACCCCATATCTGTCCAAGGAAATGCTATGATGGCTAAATGTTGAGAACCGGATTCGCTTGGATCGATCCGTTTTAGTCTATAAGATTCTCAATAAACTATGCCCTGAAAACCTATGAAATATCTTCCAATTTAGATCATCTTTATCTAATTAGAACACTAGAAGTGATAAAGACCTGCATATGCCAAAAGTAAAACTTGGATTCTCCAAATAGAGGGTTTCAGTATGTTGGTATCAGGGCCTAGTATTCCAATTAATATAAGAGAACTGCCATCGCTAAGTTTGTTTTAAAGCCATGTAAGAAGACATTTGATGAGGAATTAAAACTAATCTCTGCCCTCTCAAAAGAACGACTTTCTTTAAGATCAGCAGTTTTATTTCTTTTTTATTTTAATTTTGCTTAATTGTATGTAATTAAGTTTATATTTGTAAGTATACTCAAGAGATATCGTTATAAATTACTTAAGTTAAAAAAAGACCCCCAGTTGAGGGTTATAGCAATATCAAGGAAAATCAGGGGGAAATGGGCAGGATTTCACTGAAAATATAAGGGAAAATCAAGGAATTTTGTCCCGAAATACTAGTTGCAGCCCTGTGCTTGTCGTATACGGATAAAGCAGAAATTCAGAATCCCTATTGGCCTTTCAAAACTGGCACGTGATTGTGGATAGGGAGTAGTTGAGTACTTTCACTACCGAGTCTGTAAATTTTGACCTTTTTACAATTTTAACTGATAACTATAGGCACAAAATGGTTGTTTTTTTCTCTATATATTTAGGAACGTCAAGTAGAATGTTTACTATGGAAGGAAGTTTATCGCAGATGGTTACTTTTGCTATTTTTTTAATTAATATTTTAACACGGACATCGTTTCTACAAGATTATAAAATAAAAAGAAAAAAGAATGTGTAGTTAAAATAACTGAAAAAAGGAATGTCAATATAGAATAATATTGCTTCTTTACGAAGGGGTCGTGTTTGGGCCTTGCAGGTTCTTAAGGTACTTTCTAAATCTCTTTTTGAAACGAACGAGTCACTCGTGTTCTCGGTATTTTCCTTGAACTGGAAATACTTAAGTGGAAGTGTGGTTTTGGTTTTTAGCATCCTTGCTAGAGGTGACGATTTCTTGTTGGCATTGTGTGATCATAGGCTATGAAGCTCCCATGAGATACTTTTTTTATGCAAGGATATCACTACCGTGGGGCACATTGGATTTTCCATAGCCCCCATCGGCACCTAAATTTCTATGCGTTGTCGGCACGTTCACAACCTCTATGACCTTGTTTAACTTTTTAGCCAATATTGTAGGTGCCATAAGTCAAAATTCTTTGACTAAGCCCACTGTCGGCACTTTGCCAGTACTACCCCCCAAGCCTTTTTTCTCTGGTGCTACCAATGTATGTATGTGATTGTTTATTTGTAGCCGCATCTGGCTGGGATGAAGCGTATGTATCAAACAAATGCATTACGAACAACGATTCTATATACCTCATTGGCACATGCACAGAAGAAGGGTTGGAGGACCTTATACCATATACCGGTGATAATCACTTCTATACGCCTAGCGGAACAGTGAAAATCCAATGTGGAGGGTATACATGGACGCTGCAAGATTTTCAGAAGAGAGGTTTTGATGTGGCTTCAACAGTCGGCAAACAAGTTGGAGTTGATGTGATTGTTGGGTGGGGTAAAGCAACTTTAGGCCTCTAAGCGCCCAAGACTGGCCACCATCGATTCGTTAATTATTGATTTACTTCATTTTGCAATCTTCAGGCGATATAATCGAACCCTTTACAAGAACTTCAAAAGCATGATCGTTTGTTTTGCAATAGCGTATTTCCTCTTGTAAAAGCCGTTACATTTGTGGAATTTCTATAGATGCAATGTGATATTCACTGAAGGAAAGCACCTCGAAACATGAGGTTTGTACTGTGTAGTTGGAAAGCTAATGTGCCTTACTAATGTTCTAGAAGAAAGAAAGGTAAACTGGAGAGAATTTGTTCATCTTTGTGACGAGTATTTCACTTACCACTCCTTGTGTGAGGCGTTTATTAGAAGGCGGCTTTAAAAAGAGGAAACGCGACGATTATTTTGTAATTAGAATCCCCCATACCGTTGTATTGCACACTGAAGTCTAGAATACACTCTTGATCTGCTTCTGCCATTATGGGGAGACTCCTTTTTATTGATGAAATAATCAACAAAATCTGCATATTTGACTAAAATTCTTCAATAATTATCAGAACATTGAGATTCCTATGCACACCCTAAGACCAGTGGTTGTATATGTTGATCGTTTTGTAGCTTAGAGTGGCCATAAATGTTTAGGAATCTTTACAGTCTTTCTGATATTCTTTCGTGTTATTCTCAGCATGTATCAGTTACCACTGATGTAAATTTACGTATCCATCCTCCTGAAGCATCGCCTGTGTAAAGAGAGCTTTGGTTTAGATATAATTTTGGAGTATTTTTCTTGCTGCTGTTATAAATTCTTTTGACGCAACAGGGGAAAACAGGAAAAGCATTCTAAGTTGGCTGCTCAAAGTGACACAATACTTCTCAGTGCTCCAGTCCCTTCTCAGATCCCAAATACAGTTCGCAGGAGTTAGTTGCTCAGTGGAATAAGTGGCGGACACTTCAACATTTGTTAGCTGGGAAGGGGGTGAAAGCCTTTAGTGTCTTGCATGTGAAGTCACGAGGCTGTTTATTTGCTTATAGAGAATTTTTATTGAGGATGCACCCCCTCAGAATCCTTCACAGACTTAATAATGGGGCTGCACCTCTATGAGCGACCTCAGGACTATTAACACGCCCTAACAGGAATTGATCTCAATAGGACTCTATCACTTTTGTGCACATCCCGTTCTCCTGGCAAAAATCCAGAGTACATTGAATTGAATTCCATTTTCTGAATTGAATAGCATAAACATTAATATCCTGTGGAAAACTATTCATATTTCAAAATTTTCCAGCCTTTAACGTAAAGCAATGACATTTCCTATCCTCAGTACGCAGTCCCAAGTGTTGGTGGCATACATAACCCGCACTCCTGGAAAACCTCTTCAATGTATTGACAACGAGATTTTATATTTGAATAGATTGAACACAAATCTCCTTTTGAAAACTGATTACTTTTTTAATTATAGAAAAGTAGATTATTGTGGTCTACCTTACGGAGCTAAGTTTGAGCTGTAGGCAAGTCCTGTTCTCCTGAAAAACTCCCTCTATGTAGTAATAAGCCGTTTTCAGGCTAGAAGTCCCTGAAGAAAATTCTGTTTTGAAAAACTGTTCGGGTTTTAATTTTTGTGGTTTTACATCTTCAATAACACTTTTTTGACGTATCCCCTGAAGGCCAAATTGCATATAAGAACAGGTCCGCTGACTGCTGAACTGGCTTGGGGGGGGGGGCAGAGATTATGAAGCCCATGTAGAAGCCTTCGTTTGTTACATATCTCCCCCAGTTGATGAAACAGAATTTGCCAAAACAGTCTTCTTTCATATGTAGTTGAATGGAAGATGGGGACTGGGGGGTTGGTGTCAGAAAACTGTTTGAGGTAGCGCCCTCTAAAACTTCGGAAAATGCCCTTTTGCAGATTTGCTTTTATCATTGGTGTTCATCACTGGTCAAAAAATTTAGCTTTATCGAATTTTAAACAATAAGAACGCAAAAGAGAAGGCTTTACATATTATCTTTGCAATGGGCAGACGAATCCAAGAACTGAAATACTGCCTCTTACTTTCTGACTAAACTGCCAGCTGTTGTGATGCTCCTAGACTCTAGATTTGGTAGAAGTCAAATTGAAAATAAGCAAAAATTACAGTGTAGAGCACTTCTATATACAACCTTGGTGACTTCTTGGGGGCAATGCCTCTGCCCCCCAGTGTCTACAGGCGTGTATTAGAAGCATTTCCGCTCTCTTGAAACATCCCTTTAATATATTGTTGAGGAGTTTTAAACTTTGAATAGCCTTAACATTATTCTCCTGGGAAAACTATTCACTTGAAAACATTTTTTGATTTTATAGTTTTGAAACATATATTTTTGCGATGTACTTTATGAAGGACTAAGTGTACGTAAATTGGGACATTTCCCGTTCGTCTGGAAACCCACTCAATGCATTGCTAAGCCATATTCTGATTTGAATAGCCCTCTCCACGCCTAGGGTCTAGCATCCGTGGCATACATATCCTGTTCTCCTTGAATACTCCCTCAATGCATTGAGTATTAGGTTTTCGATTTCAATAACATTAATATAAATCTCCTGTGGGAAGCTTTGATCTTGGAAACTTATTGACTCAATATGTTGAAAAAGGCATTTTTGGGACCTGAGTGTACTTTGGAGACAAATCACATCCTCATTGAAAAGCCTTTCATTGTACAGCTAACATTGTTTTTGGATCTGACAAGCTTAACCATATAGCTTCTTCGGGAAACTGTTCATTTTTTCTCAAAAGAAGACTATTTTATTAGACCTAAATTTTCAACTCAATATTTGTGAACTTGAATTTTAATCTCAGTCTGAATCCGAGTCTGAACGAATGTTTGTCTCTGTTTACTGCAGCAAGCTAAGGCAAGATGGCAGTGTTCAAGATGTGGATAGGCGCTCCAATATTTGTTCTTTTAATGCAATCATGCTTGAGTGTTTTCGTTGAAGAACCCAAGAAAATCAATTTAGACTTATTGAAGTCTATTTACAACAGAGAGAGCTTGCAAACCAAGATTGAGGAAGGCATCTTTGGACTGCCAGAGAATATCGGAAGGCCAGAACTCCATGTTTCCGCAAAGGATGAACTGGATTGCAATATTAGATACCTTGCGTATAATTATTCAAAAAAGATACTGCCACCATCAGCAAATCTCAAAGTAGTATCAGATGGGTTGCAACTATCGAGTCTTTGTGGAATAACTCCTAAAATTGAGGCACAACGGGAGTACCTTGAGCATGAAAAGAAAGTACTTAGCATCAAAGCTCGCAATGAGTTCCTTGAATTTTTCGTAGATGCTGCTAAGGGTAGGCGCAAAAGAAGAAAAGATGGAAGCTATAGAGCACCTTTTGGTAAAATTGAAGAAGCTCTTAATGC
>OLMO02000297.1:12153385-12174142 GCA_900291935.2 Cassiopea xamachana
TCGAGTCTTTGTGGAATAACTCCTAAAATTGAGGCACAACGGGAGTACCTTGAGCATGAAAAGAAAGTACTTAGCATCAAAGCTCGGAATGAGTTCCTTGAATTTTTCGTAGATGCTGCTAAGGGTAGGCGCAAAAGAAGAAAAGATGGAAGCTATAGAGCACCTTTTGGTAAAATTGAAGAAGCTCTTAATGCTTGTGTGGTGAAGAGACGAAACACGAACATTCACTGTATCATCAGATTACGTGGAGGAGTGCATTTTCTTAAGAACACAGTGGAGCTCACACATAAACATAGCAACGTCCTTATTACAAGGTATAGCAAAACAATGCAGTCATCAGTAAATTCAAGAGTTCAGTAATGAAATTAGTATCAGTGTTTTCACATTGTAGGAAAGTGCATCAAGTAACGAAGTGAATGGTAATCCTGGAGGCCATACTTAAAAGTATGGCAGTTTTCAAAGAGATCTGATGTGTGCAAGCACGTTTAGGTCACGTTTGCACACGTGCAGACACAGTTGAAACAGTCTTTTGCACATGCACACAAGCACAGGAATCTGTATCCCTCCTAGTGCAATGCTATTGGAAGAAAATAACCACACCCATGCCTGTGCACATCTGCTGCTCAAGATAAAAGTATCCCACATGCAGCTGCCATACTTTGCAGTATAGGCCAGGGTTATTGAAGCTGAGGGTCCAGAGGCATTTCCCCATATTTTTGCATAATATAATATGATTTACTTCTTTGTAGGTACACATTGTTACAGAATAAGGTACCATAAAAGGTCATTTTCCATTTATTCATATTCCTAAAGCTTTGATTATGATGCTGTAGCTAACACTAATCAACATAGTTCCAATGCATAGGACTTAAATACCTACTACTGAATGGCTTGGTCTGAGTATATATTGTCCAGCATCTGCTGGTCCACCATTGCATTCATATGGTGAGCTATAGAGTTGCAAAATGTTGAATGTTTTCTTGATAGTTATTTATCAGAGGTTTAGAGAGAAGAGGGCCATGAGACAAACAGCCCCTGTTGACCTAGACTACCACTTTGTCAGATAATGTCTTGTCTTGTTGGAAAATACTGTAAATGACCGAATAACTGCTGGGGGGTTCTTATTTCAAATGTTACCTTCTATCCAAGGTGGTTACTTGCTCGATTATTAAATGCTATGTTGTCTTTACACAGGTACATGAATGAGAATGCTGTCATTAGTGGAGGGGTTGAAGTAGAAACAAGCTGGAACTTGTTCTCATCAAGAACAGAAACTTTTGATGGAAGTAACAACATATTTGAGGGAGCCACACCTGGCCAGAGCACCTCAAAGGTTGCTTTCATGGGAGTTTTCAACTCATCAGATACATGTAAAATATTGTGTGAAGAGCAAAGCACATGTACTTCATATACACATTTTGGTAAGGCATCTGGTAGCCTAACAAACATGTGCTATGCAAGACTTGATGGTTTATGGAGTCCAATTAAGACAGCAGGAGCTGCTAGTGGGAGAAAGGTTAGTTAGTCTGTGGTATGCTTTCTTCCTTCATGTGTGACAATGGAAATTCAGTGATTGTAAGACATTTATATTGTTTGCTTTCTGAGTTTTTTAGTAGATGTATAGTCTTCAGCACCAAAGCATCATGATTATGTAAGATTGAGTTTATGTGCTTCTGTATATGTGATTTTGTTTGTATCTTCTAATTTAAGATCAGAGTCCATGTTTCTGATATTTCTGGAAGAAATATCAAGTCTTTCAATCAAATGTTTGTGAATGGCAATCGAGAAGTGAGAGCAAGATTTCCTAATGGGAATCCAGAAACAACTGGCCTTAATACAGTACCAACAGGATATGTGTCAAGTGCTGAGAAGTGGCTCCCACCAAAGAAATCAGAAGATGCAAAAGAGATTCACATTACTAACCCCCATCGTGACAGAACCCCATTCTCCACATACTATGTTGGTATAGGAGGACCAGTCTCACAGTTTGACCCACCAGTATCATATTGGGGTGTTAAAAAGCCTTTTGGTGGAGATGGGGCCACATATCGGGTACCATCAGGCTTACAATTCTCCAAAGATCTTGAATTCACAGCTAGAAACTGGACAAATGCATCAACAGGTATTGTTCATGCCTTCCAGCACTATCATTGGGAGAACTGGAATTTCAAATTAGATGCAAGGAATGAGGTATGAATTTGTTTGATTATAATTACTAGAATGAGTTTGGCAGTAGTAAAGAATCAGTTAAATTTAATCATAAGCTCAAGTCTTCTTGCTTCAAGTGATGACTCTTTGAATAAGTTTCCTGAAGTAACTTTAAAACAATTAATTCCAGTTTTTTATTTGCATATATTCAGAAAGCATACTCTTAGAAGTAGTCTGTAAATGTCACAATGCATAGCATGAAAAGAAAAGCCCTATTTCTAGATTGAACCTAGATTGAAGTTAATGTTTTTACTTGGTTGAAGTATCTTTTTTGTATATAATGACATGAAAGTTTTTCCCACAAATTGGTGAATATTTTATTTATTGTTCTCAATGCATTGACTCCCAACTTCAAGTAAATGTTTTCTCTAGATGTTTATTTTGTGTAGACATTTAATTGCTATGCAAGTACTATATTATTTAGATATAGGTGGTATCATATTATATATTTTTTTGCATCATTTCCTGTGGTTATTTTGCTTAATTACATTGTTGTTTTTATATGTTTTTGTATATTGCTTATTTTTTTGCCATATTTTGCATGCTATTTCTAATATTGTTTACTTCAGACTGATAACACACTCAGATGGTCATTTGGGGGATTTCAAGGTGCTAGGGGGTCTAATGATGGAAAGGAGTGGTATGTTGAGAACATTTTTGAAGAATTGGATGTGCCTGGTGAATGGTTTCTGGATAAAACAAGCATGAAATTGTATTACTACCCCCATGGGAGCCCTCCAAGTAAGGTGAGATTTGTTTGAGTATTTTTCTTACCTTTATTGTAATTAGAGGCATGCCAGAATGTTATATAGTGGGTGGGAGGTGCTGATCTTGAATGGATTTGTTTATTTTATACATAGTTGCTGTTAAGATCTTTGGTTTGAAGATGGCAGCAGTCACCCCAGATGAGATGTTACAGCTATAAGATAAAACTGTCAGCAAATTGTAAAAGAATGGGGGTATTTTGCACAGGCAAAACCTTTATTCTAATGCCTGTCTCATCATTGTTGTACAGTGCCTTGTCAGATTCTGACATTGGCTGTCACAGCATGATATAGAGTTTCTACACTTCTCCAGTCTAAGTATTTGTCTACCCAATCAAGAAGTATCTATCTGTCTTCCTCTGTCACTCTTTCCTTCCACTCTTCATGCTACCACTTGGTATTCAATACCTACTTCCTGATTACATGTCCTAAGAAGCTACATTGTCTCTTCATTATTTACTTCATTAATTTTCTGTAAGTTTTCATTAATGGTCTAGTGCTTGAAGCTATTGTGTCATCACTTTGCAGTGATACAGTTTGCTTTATAAGTTCTACCTAGAACATATCTCTGGTGCTTTGAATTATGATGGTGTAGAGTGTAGTGAACTTGCTAGGCAAAGATATTTGATCCACTAAGTTCTACATTTGCCTCTCAGAGTGCAGCTGCCCAAGTTGAAGAATGAATCATGGAGTTTTAGTTTCTGAGAGGCATTTTTTGTTGTTACATGTTATATTTTTTGTAAAGATAATAGAATGTTTTGTTCAGCTTTCTGCTTAGTGTTTAAACTGTGGAATTGTAGATAATAGTTCCTCAGATTGAGTCACTCATGAAAGTTGTTGGTACACAAGAGAAGCCAGTTAAAGGTGTCTCAATTATGGGATTAACCTTTGTGCACTCAGAGTCTACATATTTGAAAGGATACATGGTACCAAGTGGCGGTGATTGGACAGTACACATGAATGGAATGGTGTTTACACAAGGCACAGAGAACCTCCTTATCAGTGGATGTACATTCAAACAACCAGGTGGAAATGGGATAATTGTAAGGTAGTGTAATTAGTAACCTCTCCTTACTATAAGGTAGCATAGTTTATTACCTCACCCTAGCAATATCAACAGCCTCTCTTTCTTCATGTTAGGTAGTAAAGTTTATTCGTGATAACTTCTCCAAAGTAGCCCATTGTATTCTGGAAATAGACTACCATAGTAATGGGATTATAAGAATCTATTTTAGGAATTTTTATTTCTTGACCATACAGAATGAAGGGGCATTGTAAATTATGAAAATGGAATTAAATATGACTATTTGATAACAAAAGAACTACTGTGAACACAGAAGGTTTTACTTATTTTTGCTTGGGCCATAACATTTTAAATCATACTCAAAGTACAGTGATTTGATAGGAACTAATCAAGTTCCAGTTCCTTATATCTCAGTCCTTGTTTTTTAGACCTTGCCAAAATTCGTCAATAGAAGCTATTTCAGAATGGCTTTTCTGTATTTATTAGCAAAATCAAGATACTGCAAATACAGTTTTCATTACGTCACACTTTGGTGCTCTGTTTTTAGTCATTAAATAGAATACCACACTCTACTTTTACAGCTTGTTGACCTCATCTGAAAGTTGCATTGATTTTGGGACAGTTTCTCTGCCCTTCAGTTTTCTTTTTGCGTAGGTTAGGCACCTTAAGGTCTCCAAGAGCTATTGCTAAAGAAGAGCTGGTATTTAACTTATCATTTAGGGGGATTTTCAATCTTTCCTAGAAGTTTTCGTTGTCAAATGTCTTAAGTGTATGCTTTATCCTTCTAGCAATTACACAAGGAATGCAACAATTGCTGACAATTACATTTCCTTCGCTGGAGATAACGGAATAGCTGTTGTTGGCCATACTGAGTTGATAAACGGGACGAATGGCAATCAGCCGCGCGTAACAAAGATCTTACGAAATATTATTCACGATAACGGTGTTTGGGGCAAAGGGGTGAGTAGAGCAGTCCATTTCAAATTCTCATGATACCCGCAAGGTAGTTGAAGAAGAACGAGGTTCCATTTANACAAGGCACAGAGAACCTCCTTATCAGTGGATGTACATTCAAACAACCAGGTGGAAATGGGATAATTGTAAGGTAGTGTAATTAGTGACCGCTCCTTACTATATGGTAGCATAGTTTATTACCTCACCCTAGCAATATCAACAGCCTCTCTTTCTTCATGTTAGGTAGTAAAGTTTATTCATGATAACTTCTCCAAAGTAGCCCATTGTATTCTGGAAATAGACTACCATAGTAATAGGATTATAAGAATCTATTTTAGGATTTTTATTTCTTGACCATACAGAATGAAGGGGCATTGTAAATTATGAAAATGAATTAAATATGACTATTTGATAACAAAAGAACTACTGTGAACACAAAAGGTTTTACTTATATTTGCTTGGGCCATCACATTTTAAATCATACTCAAAGTACAGTGATTTGATAAGAACTAATTCAGTTCCAGTTCCATATATCACAGTCCTTGTTTTTTAGACCTTGCCAAAATTTGTCAATAGCAGCTATTTCAGAATGGCTTTTCTGTGTTTATTAGCAAAATCAAGATACTGCAAATACAGTTTTCATTACGTCACACTTTGGTGCTCTGTTTTTAGTCATTAAATAGAATACCACACTCTACTTTTACAGCTTGTTGACCTCATCTGAAAGTTGCATTGATTTTGGGACAGTTTCTCTGCCCTTCAGTTTTCTGTTTGCATAGGTTAGGCATCTTAAGGTCTCCAAGAGCTATTGCTAAGGAAGAGCCGGTATTTAACTTATCATTCGGGGGGATTTTCAATCTTTCCTAGAAGTTTTCGTTGTCAAATGTGTTAAGTGTATGTTTTATCCTTCTAGCAACTACACAAGGAACGCAACAATTGCTGACAATTACATTTCCTTCGCTGGAGATAACGGAATAGCTGTTGTTGGCCATACTGAGTTGATAAACGGGACGAACGGCAATCAGCCGCGCGGAACAAAGATCTTACGAAATATTATTCACGATAACGGTGTTTGGGGCAAAGGGGTGAGTAGAGCAGTCAATTTCAAATTCTCATGATACCCGCAAGGTAGTTGAAGAAGAACGAGGTTCCATTTGCTGTTGGTGGGGGGGGGCACTGTAAGGTCAACTTAACATTTAATAACTTCATGATTTTCTCAAAGCCATCTAACATCATAAGTATACATACGGCGCTCTTTGAGTTGTATGGCTTTTTGTTTTCCGTAGACATATTCATACTCACAATCAGTGGCCTGCCAGTCACACTTGGAAGGAAATGTATTTTTCAATGGACCTCGAGGATCCATCAACATCAACGATGGTTTTGGTGGTGGAAATGTTATTACAAGAAACGTTCTCTTCAACTTTCTTAGAGGTATTTGTCATATATTTCTCACAGAAAATGAAAAGCGAAATTCCCTGATTTTTCCATGACCAGCAGAGGCGGGGGGGCTATAGTAGGTTACACCATCTAGTTACCCCACCCGCTTCAAATTTAAAGGATGACAATGCTACCCTTGATAATACTCTTCGTTCCGGAATAGACTTCCCCCCTCGACTAAAGTTTTTTTGAAAATTGTACACCATGACATTCTTATTGCAGCCCCCCCTCCGCTTATTGATTTTGATCCAAGATGACATCGTCCCACTCAGACTTAGAATTTGCGTTGCTAGATGAGCACCTGAATAAGTAGACATTGCGGTGAAATGCACTGACAACATAGCTGAAAATCACCCTAATGATGCTGGTATTAGGGAAGGATGATGGAAACTATGTTTTTACGTTGGCAAGTATGTAAGGAGCTGTGTTTCAAGGATATTTTACCAACTCCCTCCCCCTTTATTGCGATCCCCCCGTTATTATGCTTTGGACTTTTTTCCAACCTACCCCGCTTATTACCACCCCCTTCCATTCCGGACTGGAGAGTACATGACTTGATCAACATAAAATCGCATAAAAATGTAGCATCGAACAGCATAAATGCGACGAGACCATGTCATAAAACTAAAACAACATGAAATATAATGTAGAAGCAGGCCTGCTGAGAGAATTCAGGGGCATTGGGACAAAAGAGAAAGAAGAGACCTCTGCGAGAGGAGCGAACAAAATATTTTCATGGTCTATAAATTAGCTGTGGAAAATTATTGCTAGTTTACTTTAGATGCCCTCCAGACCTTAAGCATTGAGTTTAATAAGGCACCCTGGACCTTGAGGCCATGGAACAAATTGCCCCCTCGATGGCCCTGCATGGAAGTGGCATGATGTCATAAAAGAATCTGTTATCTTCAGCTTGGAGGCCTGCGATTCAGGTACAATGGAATGCAATACGTGACCAAAATATGATGAACAGTAGTGTTGTGAGACAAAAGAAATTACATCTTGCTGAGAGTCTCTCTCCTTGAACTTTGACGAATTATAAAATCGATATTTGACAGAATTGGCGGTGGAAATGCCTTCTCCCAGTCTGCCTCATTGCGCTTGCTCTGATGAACAATCAACAAAATTCCCTGACTAATCGAAATTTAAAGTAGTAGTAAGCATTAATTTCGACGAAACTAAGCAGAACATGACTAGCTCAATCTTTATTCCTCAAAAATTATTTATTTTATTATAAGGCAATGTTAAAAGGAGATTCTGGCATTCACACCATTAAGGCCAGCACTAACAGAGAATTATTCCCTACTGTGGCCAACAACTCTCACGTCATTTTGGAGAATTCTCACGACACAACAACCAATTTTCACTGTGGCCCACAACACTCACATCATTACGTGAAAATTGGTTGTGTTGTGAGAATAAGCAACTGTCACATGTCACATGACCATTATGTAATCTTACCTCTGATTGGCTGATCTGACTTGGAGGGCAAGTGGCGGGAGAGAAAAATATAGGGCCTACCACAGTAAAGTTTTCATCTGTGATAGTCCTTGACAAGAATGATAAATGTATATTTTATCCACGAAGTGATTTATTTACGAGTTTGTAAACCATGTAGAGGTGTGCTACATATAAACTATATGGAGTAGTCTTCAGTCTTAAATCGTCCGTGCCTCCATTCGATCGACTGGCAACAGCATACCATTCCTCCTCGCAGACATCAATGTATTTTCACAAATGTCACTGTCAAAACATTATTCAATAAATTGTACATGAAACAAACCAAACAAAACAAACAAAACACTGATAAATAGATGCTGTTCATCGTACGCAACAACACACAGCTCACTACGCCATGCAATGTTTTCCCGCCGCTTGCCCTACAATTGATGATCAACCAATCAGAAGTTAGATTACGTAATGGTCATGTGACATGTGAAAGTTGCTTATTCCGCGAAATGACGTTAGCGTTGTGGGCCACCGTAGTTCCCTGACTTTTGCATGACTTTGATACATTTTCAACATATCCTCTGGGTTTTCCAGGTTTTCGCTGGCTTTTTCAAAAAATGGACTTTCTTGCAATTTCTCCAGGTTTTGTAGCAACTAGACTGCTAAAATTTTTCTTTCATGTTATGCCGTTGTTGCTACGTAAATTTGTGGCTTAAACGTATCTGACGTGTGTTGGCAGGGTATTGGGAGACGGGGAAGTGAAGTATAGGACGAAGAAACAACTTTTTGCATTGCTGGGGTTCATCAACAGTTGATCTCATGAGGGCAGTACGGTCGACATTCGCAAAGTGTATTTCCTTGACAATAGTTTTGGAACGAAAGCACCAAAATTGTGGCCTAATCTTCTACCCAGCTTGTAAGCAGAAACTCATCTTTACTTTTTGCCGCGAAATGGTGGTGTTACATCAGACCTTTTTAGGTTGCTGGGAAAGGTGTCCAATTCAAACGATTTACTGACAAGTCGCGTAATTTCCTCATAGCAAACTATTGAAACGCATTTAAGCATGTTTGGCGGTATTGGTCCACTGCTCTTTTTCCCAGTATACAGTGCATTAATTTCATTTAGTACATCTAATGCATACACAGGACTATAACGAAAGGGTTCTGAATAGGCAGTGTGCTCTCTAATAAGTAGAATGCTGGGATGCTGAGCATATTTACTTATGGCATCAACTATGGGGTCTATAGTTCTACTAATGTCTGATGTATTATCATGTTTTATGATATTGAGAGTATCAGTCACATTTATAAAATACTCATTGAAGCGCTCACTTATACGTTTGTCATTTGACAATAGTTCTCCATTTTCAACCAGTATGATCTTTCGACTGGGTTCCTTATCTGAAAACAATGGCTTGAAGGTTTTCCAGAATGCCCCCCTTTTCCTACCTTTAGCGGTTCCAAACTATTGTTCTATTCTAACAATCTCAAGGCAACGCCCTCATTTCAAAGAAACTGGCAAAGATCTGAAATTTAAAAGGTTGTTTCTTAAATGCGGGACGCTACTGCTTTGACAAGGTGCAGTTCTTGCAATCTGCCAGCTTCACTCAAAAGACCACACAGTGAACAGCACTGTCTAAAATAGGGATCTATGTTGCCAGGATCTGGCCCTGGTAATGGTATTTTATTGTGATTTTGGCCCCGAAGTCCAAAAAGGTTAGTGACCCCCAGTGTGTGGTGTCTCTATTCCCCTTGGTCTTGAATGTTCGCTTTCTCGAAGAAATCTCGATTTGTCAACTGTAAGTTGTAGTCTTTGTAGCTCTATGTACCACGTGACTTTCGTTTCATAGTTTGTAGGATAACTTAAGCACTTAGCTGGAGGAAATCTCCAGGGGGGCGCAAGTTGCCTGTACCATCACTTTAGGGTGGGCGAAGAACCATGTTTGATCATTTGAATCGCCAGGTCAATGATTCTATTGGGGTGCAGAACCATGAAAAATATTTTATTTGGTAGGCATTACTTTCTGTGCCCCTGCAGTTAAGTACATGGGATAACTAATGGGGAAATTTTATTATATGTTTGCAGAAACATTGGATCATGGACCTATCAATACGTGGGACCGTGTGCCTTACCTTACAAAAGTCTTAGATCCCAGCCATGCTTCATTGCAGCCAATGGAGAACTCTGTGTCTAAGTGTCTTATAATGAGCAATTACAATTCCGTGTGGCCCATTGACCACGATGACGGTTCTAGTTACTGGGCAGATTCATACAACTTCCTTGCATATGGTGGATTCAAGAACCTCTTCGGCCATTCCAAGAAGGCATTGGAGAATGTTTATGTCTACCCTGATAAGTATGCATCGTCTCACGTCTGTATGGAAACAATTGGCCAGCAGCTTGGTACAGGTAAACTTCTTTCTTGTTTCTATTTTCCATGCATATATTATGCAAGTGAATTTCTGGCCAAAGACGGACAAAGCAGAAATCTAAAAACCGTATGGGGCGTTAAAAAATAGCCGCTTGATTGTTGACAAGGAGAAGGGGAATGATTTTGATACTAGGCCTATGAAATGTGTCCTATTTACAATTTTAGCAAATTATAGACATACAATGTTTTTTCTTTGCGTATTTAGGAATATCAAGTAGAATGTTGACTTAGGTGGTAAGTTTATTTGAGTTGGTTGCTTCCATGAAATGGAAATACCTGCATACATTGGCGAAACAGAGACACTCAGGCCCAGGGGGCAACCTCAATAACTTTTGGGGGTGTCAGAGGTATGGTCCTGGGTTCAGTAACTTGCCCTGCAGACATACATCGTACTACCGCTTTTGACCTGCGAAATGGCAAACTTTCAAGGTTGGGGGCTGACTCACCCCACCATATCCCCTTAATTTTTGTCCCCGTGGGAGCCCTTAAGAGTTCAGTAAAATTGGGGCCTCACCTTTATTTTCACTCCAAATATTCCAAAACGACTTGTCTCTTAAAAACCTCTGAGGGGCCCCCCTTATGATCTGAAAAACTTGGGGACCTTTAGGAGCTGTCCTAACCCCGGCCTATGTCGGTTACGCCAATACTTGCATGCGAATTCGGTTTTAATTGTTGGCATCTGTACTGAGGATTGACGATTTCTTGCTTGCATTTATGTGATCATAAACTTTGAAGTACCCCTGAAGAAGTTCATGTATGCGATTGTTTATTCGTAGCCGCATCTGGCTGGGATGAAGCATATGTATCAAACAAATGTATTATGAACAGCGAGTCTGTATACGTTCTTGGCAGATGCGCAGATAAGGGACTGGAGGACCTTATACCATACACCGGTGATAATCACTTTTACACGTCAAGTGGTACCGTGAAATTCCAATGCGGAGCGCAAACATGGACGCTGGAAGATTTCCAAAAGAGAGGTTTTGATGTGGCTTCAACAGTCGGTAAACAAGTTGGAGTTGATGTGATTGTTGGGTGGGGTAAAGCAGCGTTGGGCCTCTAAGCGCCCAAGACCGACCCCCAATGATTTGTTGATTAATCAATTGTTTTATTTCTCACTCTTGATGCGATATAATCGTAGCCTATACAAGAATTTGTTCCTTTGTCTTGCAATATCATATGTCCTCTTTTAAAGGCCCCTGCTTTTATAGAATGTGGAATTCACTAAATGAAAGTGCCTGAAAAAAGGAGGTATTTACTGCGTACTTAGAAATTTCGTGTGCCTTGCCAATGTTCTGTTAGCCAGAATGGTAAACTGGAAAGATTTTATTCATCTTTATGACGAGTATTTCACTTACACACTCCTTGGGTGCGGCATTTGTTAGAAGGCGGCCTTAAAAAGGGGTAATGCGGTGATTATTTTGTAAACAGAATCCCCCATACCGTTGTATTGCGCACTGAAGTATGAATACGCTCTTGAGATGTATTAAAAGGTGGCGTTGGAATGAGGTGATATGATATGATATGATATGATATATTATACGATATATGATATATGATATGATAATATATTATTTATACACGATTCTATCCTTCAGCTTTTTTATTTTACATCATAATACACAAAACAATAGACTAAATACATAGAAATAAAAAGAGGAAGTAACTAAATGTTTATCCTAGGACGCTGTTCTTCCAGGGGGTCGCATTTCTAAGTGGCCAAGCATATTTTTAATCAGCTCTTTAGGAATTCCTTTAATTTCTTTTTGAAGTGACTAATAGTTGGGAGCTCCCTAATATCAGTTGGAATTGTATTCCAAATTTTTACAGTAGAGTATTGATAGCTCTTTGACATGTAGAACGTGTAGAAGTGATTATTCACCGTATTGATAGGAAATACGGTGAATATTTTGTAATTAGAATTGGTAGCCCCCAATACTGTTGTAATTTACAGTTGATCGAGCTTTTTCTATTTTGGAGGAGGAATCTTTTGCATTTTTTGAGATGATTGATGCTGGGTTCACACTGTAGATTTTCGTCTATAGATTCGGAATGTCATCGACAAAACGAAGAATGTCGGCAAGTGCAAACAAAGACGCCGCGTGCGAACAAAGTCGATAAGTCACTTGTCGATGAAGTAGAACATGTTCTACTTCGCGTAGATTTTTGTCGATAGATCGATAGAATTTCATTTTCGTTGGTCTGTTTCCTAATTTTTCAATATCTAATCATAGATAAATGTTTCAAGCATCTCTTTTTCTATGTTTACTTCATCAGATGCAGCGCGCAATTAGTTTTCCGACACTAGTTTCTGTTGACAAGTGTTTATCCGACTTCTTCCTTTTTGTCGATGACTTTTTGAATCTATAGACAAAAATCTATAGTGTGAACGTAGCATAAGGAAATTTGCATGTTTGACTTAATATGTGACATTTATTAGAACATTGAGATTTCCGTGGAAAGGGTGAAGCCAGCGTTTTTAGGTGGTCTTTGTCTATCTTAGAGGAGCGGTCGGGAACCTATGGCTCGCGAGCCACATGTGGCTCTTTTCAAGACTACATCTGCCTCTCCGGCTTGCAGAAAAATCTTAGCATTCCTTCCTCAAAGCATTCCAAAACAGGGAATACTTCCAAAATGGCCTTCCAAAGTTACCACTTGTTTAGTCTTCAGTTGTCATTTAGTCCGAATTGCTAAGTTTGTGTCGAATTAGATTTGTGGTCCAATGCGACACCAATGCCCAATTGCATGGCTCTCATGGAAAGTCATTTTTTAACTATGAGGCTTCCATGGCTCTCTCAGCCAAAAAGGTTCCCGACCCCTGTCTTAGATGATTTTTAATAAATACCATAAATGTTTCACACATGATGTGCAACATATATAGTATGTATAAGTTACCATTGATCGAGATCTACATCTCTATCTTGAATAATCGCATGTGAACAGACAGCTTAGGGGATAATTTTTGAGTATTTTTCTTGGCGATTTTGTTCATTTTTATGACGCAACGGGAAAACTAACAAAGAGGCTGCTATGCTCAGACAGCTCAAATTGGCATCGCACTTCTCAGTGTCTCAAATTTTTGTCAAACCCCAAACATAGTTTTCTGTGTAAGCAGGAGGTGGATGTTGCTATCTGGCATCGATGAAATTTATTGAGTGTAGAAAGGATAAAGGCTTTTGGAATATTCTACATGAAGTCATGAAGCAGTACATTTGCTTATAGAAAGTATTGGGGGCAAGTTTTCCCTTGCCCCCTCCAAGTGGCCACATCTAACTGGAATTAAATTTAACTGATCATGGGTCTTTTTTCGAAAGGCCCCTCTATTTTGAAATACGCTCCGTTGTGTCTTGTATCCCTAGGTTTTTGTAGATCGTAATAATGATGTGAATTTCGTTTTAAGTGGTAGTCCTTTAGGACTTGTAGGCTTTGTTGAGCAATCCTTAGAATAATGACAATCCAAATTAGATATAATTTTTTGGAAAAAGCAATCTTCTCATTCATCGAACAAATGGATGTTATTTTGTGTCCTGCCTTCCCACGTCCTGAAGTTGCTTCAAATATTTGATACACTGCATCCTTTTGAGCTCCAGCCTCCTTATGGTGCATGATTTGTATTGAGATGTGCTAGAGAAGTTTCCACACATTTGATAATCGTTGGGCGTAGACTAGGCCGCACCATTTCCATTTATTACAGCTCAAATGTTTGCGTTCTAATTTGCCTCTGGAACACCTTGTACAAGTCAAGTTCAATGATTGAGGAATGTGAAAATATTATTGATAAATGGGCACTTGGCATCTCGATGTTTTGTACTTTTTCAGATTTTTCGCGTTAAAATATGAGAATTTTGCTATTTTTGTTTGATAGGATGCTCTTTCTCCCCAGCCATCATTAATTTAAGTTTACCTCCCAACTTTAAAATGGCGTATCAGTTCCTCATTGTCCTATATTTTTTATTCCACATCTACAGCGTCTTACGACTTCATTCACTAACACACTAGTCCACTTCAGTTTCATAAAATTCAAAATTCCACTACATATTAAAAATCAAAGAAACATTTAACAATACAGTAATGAAAACTATTTTCCTTTTGAATTAACAACCATCCCTTTCCTGGTTAGTACCTGTGACGTCTCTGGTATATGATTCGAGGTAGCAATAAACAGTATGTATAAGTTTCTTCTGGTTGTCGAGCACTGTCGAATACAACTCATTGAGTCACATGCTAACAGTATACATATAGGTCACATGCTGTATTATTACATAGCCAAAGTTTGATACCCAGGCCTTGGAATCGCAGAAATACCCAAAGACTCTTGGCACCAAAGTTTACTGCGAAGCTTTTGGATAGTGCAAAGGTAATGCCATTTAATTTCAACTATTTAAATTTCATTTTGTCTATAGCGAGATTCGACACTACATTAGATTTTTGTGCTACTGTCCTTCTTATATCCGAATGAAAAAGTTTAATGGACAAGACCTTTTTGCTTGTCGTGGATACATAGTTTAGAATATTTATGACTTAGTAGTAAAAGTAGTACTCTCTTTAAATTGCTTTAAAGCATCTTAAAAAGTAATTAAATACAAACTAGTCCATTCTATTTCCTTTTTTCCTTTCGTTAGTTTGATTTAGAAACAAAAGGGGACTTTTATATTCTTAAGGCCTGTTAAAGAAAATGAAATGTTGCATCGAGGAGAAAGCAGACTTGATAGCAGAACACCCAATAACGAAAGTAATTAGCCGGCCTAGGAAAATGTAGGACCCGGTCCGTGTCATGGGGTACTGGACACGAGCGTAAATGCTACATGGGCCTTCTACATACTAATGTCTGAATTGGTCTAGGATGACTCTCTCCTAGTAGCCAGAACCGCCGAGAGGGGAAAGTAATGGGTGCAAACTACCCAGGGCTTAAAAGACCTGCAGTTAATTCCTAAGCTCTCAAGTTTTTTGCTTCGCTTTTAGGGAGCCTCCTGTTCCGCTCTTGCCCATGACCTCTGATGCTTCTCGGCGGCCCTGATTTAGTTCTCAATATAAACGCCCCTCTGCAATAGCTGGTTTACGTCGTCTTAATTTATGCTTCTAGGTTCATATCCCATGAATTTTGATTTCAACAGAATGCGGTGTTTATCTATACTACTGGTGATCCTGAAAGTGTCAATGATTCACAGCAAACCACTTGCTCGTGCAGGTATGTCTTGCAATGATTCTAGTAAACAGCTTTCTTAGGATCATGGTTTGCTGTGGTAAAGTCAAATGATGCAATATGAGGTACGCTAACTCAAGAACAAAGGGCTGCAGATCGAGAGGGGCCTTGATAGCTTTATCGCAGCATTTACTTCTTGTTTTCGCAGAGTGTTCTCTGCATTGCTATGGTCCCCATACCCCTCCGTTGTAGCAGATCACTTCTGAAATCTTCACATGGTGCAAGTTTGTACGAACTGCAATGCTTGGGGGATCCATGGCGCTGCAAGACTTAAATTTATAACAACTAGTTTGGTTTTACATGTTTACTTTACTGTAGGGCCTCACAAGTCACATTTTGTTCACTTTGGAGTTTAAAGCACATTCTATACAGCATCAAATTTTCCTCACTTTGTGCTTCTTTCCAACTTGCAAAATCGCCCACTGTTACGTGTTGGAATCAAGAGCGTAACTTCCATACTTTCAGTGAAGGGGGGCATCAGAAGCTTTTGCCCTGCGAAAATCCATAATGTCATAACATTTTAACCGAACACCATTGCAGTGGTAATAAATTTAGGATACAACACCACCAGTACCAACCATAGAGTTAATAGAAATAGAGCGCTGACTGGCTAATCCCTTTGTATACAAAACAGTGGCCTGCCATGCAAATCCATAATGGCGCCCTATTGAAGCAGAAAGTTGGTGTACACTAGACGCAAAAAGGAAATAAATTATGTTTCTGGTGCATATTTCACGGATATTATAATACATTATGGTTTTGGAGAGAGACTAAGAGTTTTTCATGCTTGTTTGGAGAAACTTTTGCATTTATTAGCCACGGACTTAACCGTGGTGGGTCAAATATCGAACATTATTGCTGCGTTGCTGTGGATACCTTATCAAGTTTCCTCAAATGCTGAAGGTATTTACGCTCTATACTTAAAACAAACAGTAATGAAGGTTAAAGAGTATGGCTAAGATTCATTTATCTCTATGGTACCAACGATGAAACTCCTCATTTAATTGACACCAAAATATACGTATTCCATGAAGGACATCATGCCAGAGGTGAAATCACTGACTTGGTTGTATGCTAAGGTAACACAAATAACATGCCCCCAGAAAAATTTCTTAGGACCACGCCATCTACAGCGTCGGAAAACGCCCATTTGGAATACGGGAGGACATTAGTGTCATAATTTAATTTTTGTGTTCAGAAGGAAAGCTGATCCTCTAATCTGGAAAGGAACTACGAGTATGCTACGCTGACCGACAGTTTGGTGTCTTATGTCTGTAGTCCAACGCTAGAAACAAAATCTCACGCTAATGAGCTGAGGGAAAGGTAGTCCACTGGAATTTATACCGTTTAAAGTCCATGCGACGATACGATTCTTTGATACCATCATTGACATGCAAACAACCACGTAACTGGAGGGCGTGCCCTGTGGGAGCAAAACTAGCCTGTACAAGTTCTTTGGAGGGTCAAAAGCCTTATTTAACTATATAAATCTCCATGTTCATGATTCTGTTGGAGGGGGCATTGCCCGCAAGCAATGCAAAATTTTTCATTCGGGTGGCATTGCCCGCCGCAACCCCTGTAGGTACGTACCTGCCAGAAATAGGATTCAATTGCCCTGTGAATCGGTCTCGCTTATCTGTTGAGGGTGTCACACCCCCACAACACCCCCGAATTTACGCCTCTAGTCGGAATACCATTCACTCAAAACATCTTCCCCGCATTTATACTGCTTCTTACATCCTTGGGGTTGCAGCTAGGTGTACCCTTCTTTGAAAACGAATTTTTGCCAAAGAGAAGGGAGGGCAGGAGGACAAAGTTTCCCAGGACCAAAAAGTCTTTGGGGTCTGATAAATCCAAAGACCACAAGGTATGGGGACTTCATAAAGCAGAACAGAAGCAGTTTTCCGGCTTAATCCAGAGTTAGTTGCTATGAAAAGTTCCTCAAAACAAAAGGCTTAGTGACATGAATGAAGCGGAGTAGTGTGAACAATGTAAAATTTTGATATCGGTTTCGGTCAAGAATGTGGTACAAGATGAATCCGATATAGTGTGAATGGGGCCTCAATCAGCTATAAACAAATGTTTGGAATATTTCATGTAAGAATTTGTGACACCCGTTTCTTTCTTCACTTCAAACACTGGTTGCAAGCAAGGCCAAAGGCTCAAAGAATTTACTTAAAAGAAATATGGTGTTTTGTTCAGTTACATCAACCATTATGAATCTTTGCACAATACTATGCAATAAGCAATTCAATCAATATATGTAATAATTTTTATAGATAAAAGTAATGCACTTGGAACTTGTTCAATGGCGATAACTCTTACAAACTTTCATGATCGTACTGGTAGACACCGAGGGCATCTCCAACTCTCGTGAGGTTTGCAATATGATCGCTGACTTCTTTTAGCTCTTCAACCTTCGGGTTGAGAAAGTGTTCGTCCATGAAATCACAGAGACAGTTATCTTTGTGTCTCTCTGCCAAAGATCGCAATGAAACCAGGCCCTCATTCACTCTTTTCTCGTGGTCCAGTATATCTTTCATGATATCCATTGGTTCTCGGAAATTGTTCGCTGGTGTTGGGGTATCGTTAAATTGCACTTGTCCACCTCGCTCATTCATAAACTTTATAAGCTTGTTCGCGTTCTCCTTCTTTTTATCCGAAAACTTGCAGAAATACTTGTGAAAATTCTTCAAGCCAATGTCGTCTCTATCGAAGTGAAAAGCTACGGCAAGATAAAAGTAGGACGATGCAAGTTCATTGTTTATTTGGCGGTTTATGCCAATCTCACACTCAGCGTGGAAGTTCTGTCTCACTAAAGACATATTCAGCTTTATGAAATGGAAATTATCCAACTACGAATATGATCTGTCTGATTCCGTGCTTATACACACTAGAATCGCATGTGAACTCTAAGCCATGTGCTAGGTCTAAAAGTGCAATTGTGTTGCCGGTTCTGGTCAAACCAATAACAAAAGAATATAATCAACCTTAACATTCCACGGTCATCCATTTGGTTACATTGATGATTCCCGTAACGCAGTGGAGGAGGATCTATGAGGTTGGTTGTGGAAAAAAGCAGCCTCGTTTTTCACCGTTGTTAGGGCGTTACCGGGCGATACAAGATTCAAGAAGTGAAGTTTCAAGTGAACCGCAGAATGGAATGTGGATTGGTATGGATTGTAGGATATGAAAGGCTTGTGTTGGCCAATAGATGCATATGTACCTAACTAAAAGTGCATGAGGTATTACTTTATGATTGGACTGATTTTAATGTACCTTCAACCCGATAGTGTTTGTAGAATTCCATTAATAATGGAGTGGTGAAACTTTGGTTTGGGAAACAAATTATTCCTCGACATCTTATTGTCAGCTTTTCGTCAATATCTTTTGACGCCCCTGTGAAGTGTTCTCAAGGCATCAAGGGAAAAGAACTTTCTTGCATGCTTCACAAAACCAATCGCTCTAGAAACTGTAGAGGGTATGAATCCTTCCTTTCAAGAGAGTGACCAGTATTCGCATCAAAAAACCTAGAACTCAGAACAGCATCAAGCTCCTTCCTTCATTTCCACACGAAGATCTTGTTTAGAAATTAGCATTGCATGAGTTTTTGACATATACCAAAATCATCAACACACATGACAGTATTAGACAATCGTAGCTAATCAGAGGCCATTGATTTAACTGAGAAATAGAAAGGGCTCAAGACACGATCCTTGTGGTGCTCTTGCAGTTAAATCTTCAACTTTGAATCTGTGCCACCTATGCATTTAGGAAAGAAACTGAGCTTCCTTTACAGCATAATTGTTCTTAATAATTTTTTATAAGGACAGAGGTTGTAAGAGTAGATTCAGAATCCCTGAAATTCAAGAATGCTCTTAGGTCCTGAATAAGGGGGTCCTCCTAAATAAGGGGGTCTTGATAAGCTTGGGGCTGGAAAATTCCTCAAGATAAAACAAGCGGGGGTTGGACGTTTGGGGTAACTGTGCAACAACCAGTAAAAATACAAAAAGCCCCCAATAAAAATCACTTGAAGCAAATACTTCTCGGAATCAGGCCACCAATATCTCATTTATTACTTAGGTAATTAAAAAAAGTAACAACTTTTTGCAGGCTTCTCCTAGAAAAATTTAAAATTTAATAAACGGGGGACCCTAATAAGAGCGAGGGGGTTGGAAAACTTTTCGATAAAATAAGCAGGGTGGACGCTTATTTGGGACCTAAGAGTACTTTTAAAATAATGTAAGGTTCACGCTTCAATTTTTGTACATTTGAGTTATAACGCTGCTTTTAGATTCAATTATGCACTATCGATACAATATTTATTATTCTGTCTCCACTTTGGTTTTACTTTGTGTTGATGTAGTGCTTGCATTAATTATGATAATTTATCCTAGCCAATTGTATTTAGTTTTTAGGCCGTATCCATTAGTATGTCACGTGTAGCTCGGTACCTTTACTAGGATAGGGAACGAGTATCGACACAATTGTTGAAGCAAGACATAACCAAAGTCTTAAATACATTTGTTTAATTTTCATACGAAGTCACACCTATGGCATTTGAGAATAATTTGAGAATAATCTATGGTTCAAAATAGAAAGGTCTAAGAACATTACAGGACACCGGAGCGAGCATATTTTTTATTAAGAGGGCTGAGGAGGACTAGCAAGCTCCTATTGGGTGTGGCAGTGAGATCAGGGGTGGAGCTCCTTGAAAGTTTTACAACTGCTCCCTTACATTGCAAGAAAACTCCTTTTTGAGCATAAAAATTCATCTTCCCTTAGATTAGATAGGCTATCTATTGTATGACATCATACACTAGCAAACCCTCCATCTTCCCACCCCCGGTTCAGGCGTGCCTGGATCACTGTATTAAGGCTTAGAAAAAATATTGGATATTCTTACATAAAAGGTGTGCTTACACGTTCAGTTCCAACTTACTTATGTCAGAGCTTTTTAAAGATAAATTTAAAACTGTACATGAAATCAATTGATCAAGTGTGAATTAAAACAAGGAGCATAATTTCGTATGCTCCGAATTGTCAAAGAAGCCTCTAGCAAAAACAAAAGAAGAGGGTACTAAGATGCGGGTGTGTATGGGATGGGGGGGGTTGACTTGACAATACAATCAAGGTATCCTTATTACAGGTCTTTTTAAGGAAAAATTTAGAATTACACTTAAAATCCAGTAATGCTGTGTTGAAGAATTAAATCCTGGTTGCAGATGGGAATGAACTGCCTGACTTTGATGAAAATTGGTGGATAAATACTACTACTACTACTAC
>OLMO02000297.1:12188082-12205964 GCA_900291935.2 Cassiopea xamachana
ATATATATATATATATATATATATATATATATATATATATATATATATATATATATAATCAAAAGCATTAGACCAAGGGTAATATCATGTATGGCACTTACTTGCAGGAAAGACATTCCCTTTGTATTGAAAATAGAGTAACATAAATATAAGAAACTCAAATCCTAAAACTATGACATTCATTGATATGTATGGTAGTTCTATGCAACTAGGTTATACTGCTACAAGTTTTAGATAAAGATACTGAATTGAAGATTCCAAAGAAAACATCAAAAACGGCCAAAAAATTGCTCTCACAATAAGATGCAAAACTCTGGAATAGCCTGCCAACTAAAAAAAGAAGCCACCTTCCAATTGTGCCTTTAAAGCCTATATGTAATGGACTGGGGATCCTCCCAGTGGTTGGACATTAGCTGCCCTGTTCCTACCTGCTTGACTTTTACTGCTCTTATGACAGTCAGTTCTGTCATAGGAGCAGTAAGTGCTATCCATTTCCTAAGCTTTTACAGCTTAGGAAATGGGTAGTATTAGCTTCCAGATTGCTGGGGATTCTCAGTTTACTCATTATTCATTTTACATCATTTAAGAAAACTTCTTTACATGGTAATTTAATTTGCATTTTTAATTACATTAATTATTTATTTTAGTTTCCGAGTAATTTCTAGTTTATAAGTTTTTAACAGAGACCCTCTTGAAAATCAGGTAAAACTGAAGAACAACCCTCCTTAATAAGTTAAAATGAAATAAATGAAAAAAAATGAAATGCAATCATTTTGATAGCCTCTATTCATGAGAGAGTAGTGAAGTGGCTGGTGGTTCCAGGCAAAATTGAAGCTATGGCTCAATAGCAGTGGATGGTCCACCTAGAAAAGATAAAGGTGGCGAGGAATGTAACTGACCATCCTGCCTCATATGCTGATAGTGCAATAAACTTGCCCTCTCTAAAATACATACATATATATATATATATATATATATATATATATATATATATATATATATATATATATATATATATATATATATATATATATATATATATATATATTCCTTCAATTTCTTACATTTTCTACAGACAAGAGCACCTGCAATGCTTTCCATTGGTCTACCCTAAAAGAAAGACAAATGAAAACATTCACAAAATGTACAAACACTGAAATAAGGCTGTCCCAAAAAGATTAGGAGGTTGAAGCTGACTAAGACAGGAGATGAGAAACTAAAAGAGCATGAAATTAATCTCTAAAAGCTCAAATATCACTTGTGACAACCCATTAGCTTTTAAGGTTATGTATAAAAGAGATGCTGATAATGATAAGAAATAATGGGCATCTCAAAGCCATCACCAATCTTACTATGATCATAAGAATGATATTTGCTCAATTGATTGCTCTAATGCACCATTTAGCAGTTCATGCCCAGAAGAAATTGGTGCAAGAGCATGAGTGATTGCTCCTAATTATTTGGAATTGCACATGTGATCCAAGATTTGTGCATCAGAAAATACAGAGTTTCTTGTTGTTGAAGCATGTCAAATATCTCATTAAAAATAAAACAGGATAAAGCAGAGATCATCATCATCACTATATGGATAGGTCGTTGAGACGATCTGCCGTGGCACCCCTACAGAATCGTCTCCAATTGTCTCTATCTTCTGCCTCTCTTACCATTCTTGCAATGCCGATTCCTGCTATGTCTTTAATGTTGTCTATAAACCTCATTTTGGGCCTTCCACATTTTTGCTTTCCAAAAACCATTCCCATAATAAGATCACACCCTAGTCCTTTCCTTTAGCAGAGATATGAAAGCAAAAGGTGATTTGGCATGAGCAATTGCACAGTTGCCAGTAATGTTGCCAAGGGCGACTTTTTGCTTGTGCTGGGGACTTTGCACGTGTGTGGGCATGCACATGTGTGATTGCACATGTCTCCAGGCATGGACTGATTTAGTATTCCACTTCTTTGCTTCATGATGTGGGAAGAATAATAGTAGATTGAAGTATATTTTTGATTATCTCGTACAATTGCAGAGGAAAACTAAGGAAATCCTGGCATCATTATCGTCATCAAGTGTAGTGTGCATTTGTAGACCAAACAATTGTTCACTTGATACATACATAAAAATAACAACATTCTTTTATGAGATGCATTTAAAAAGTTTCAAAAAATATTCTATTATCTTGGCTAGTGATACCTGAGGAGGGATGCCAGGGCTTGTAAAAACAGCTTTGAAATAATGGAATAAAATATTGATAAGGAGCCAGTGTCCAAAAATAACATGCATCACTATCCATGTGAAGCTATTGTTCCTTATAACTGGCAGCAAGTAGATGTACCAAATGCTAACCACTGATGCTGTTAATAGTGTCACCAGTACAACAAATACCTAAAACAGAAACATCTTTCATGTAGAACTTGTATATAGGAATGCAGAAGCACATGAAGTAGAAGAGGTGTGGGGGTCCTAAATGGCTTCCTTGAAATACCAGTTGGCATGAAAAGAAAGTAAAGAAGGATGGGGTCAGGAGGCCTTGCTTTCTGGACAATTTGTTAGAAGTCCACTGACTTAATCTTAGTGAGAGGCCCATTGGCAATGTAAAGATATCCACCAGCCTGATGCCATATCAGGTATTGCTGATTACCATTTAGATGTAAATACCCAGCTTGCATGAATGAAGCTTCTTTAATTTCTGCACAAGAAAGCATAGCCAAACTATGGTGTGAGTGGGGGTGGAAGCTGCAAAGAAAACACCACAAATAGGGATTGCCTTGGTGGAAGCTGTGATGGTGGCATCACAAATAGGGCTTTCCCCAAAGTGTAATCACCGAGTGCCATAGATAGAAAAGGCATGGGGAATATATTCCCCTCACACTGCAAAGAATGCTGTCTGGGTAGATACATCACATTTAGATCCAGACTGGAAAGTCTGTTAACTGCGTGGACAATTTCAACTTTTCAGGTTTCAAAAATTTTTCAAATTATCTTAAGTATTTAACTAGTCGCTTCTTTATCTACACAGCCAGAAAACCACTATAACGAGTTTCCAGTCTGGATCTGGATGAAGTCAATCAAATGCATGCGAGAATGCTCAGCAGGCTCGTATCCTTGTTGCTTCACAGTCTCTCCATGTGAAACAAATTGGGGGCTATAGCCCCTTGGTTCTCTTCTACAGCCCTGCTTGTACAGTAGAATCTACAACTGGTCTCAAAAGTACAATGATATTTTTTAACAAGGTACTGGGCGTGGTTCGTCTGCATAGGCTTTTTCTTTCACAAGCACGAAGCTTGAAACGGTTGCATATTTATCTACACGTGTCCTACATCGTATACTACGTATCTATTGTCTCATGCATGTAGTCCTAATTCCTAGGCGGGCAAATGATCATAATGATAATTTGAAAGGTGCTAACGGTACGGTATACATCCAATGTATTATTTGATTTTCATACCAGCCCCATAAAATTTGCGACATGATCAATGATCCAATAAACAGGCTCAAATGCTGCATCGACTATGTATGTTTTGCTGCGGCAAGAGTTGTGCGTTAATGATAGGAAGGTCAATTTAGCTATTTGAAAGAGTTCTCTCAGCTTCCATTTTGCCGCCATCTTGAGGAATCTAGCAAAAACAAAGCCTTGTCCCTATGCAAGACTATGAACGAGGCTCTACAGGTTTTTGCGAAAATGGTATCTTCTAAAGCTGAATGTGAGGGTGATGTAAAACGACAAGCAAAATGAAGCTGTCTCCAAGAATAATTCCTGGTGCTCTTAGCGCTGTTAATAAGTCTGCATGTGACTGGTAAGCTGGAGCTATCATTATAGCATCCACTTATTCATTTTAGAGTTTTGGAATTAATGTTGATTGATTTGTTCAGATAAATTTAATTTATGTCATAAACTTCCCTGTTTAATAGTGGATCTTATATCTCTGTTGTTTAACTGCTAAGTCTCTATTCCAGTCTGATTGAAAATTTAGTTTTCATCTTTACTTTTTAGGAATTGGCAAGGTCTACTCGCATATGGGTGTCATAATTTCGTGGTTGTTTTGGACTCTAGGACTGTGCAGGTTGCTATTAAATGTTGAATTCAGCACGTTTCAAGCATTGCGTGCTTCATAAGAATGTACATTATTGCATGCCAAAGAATGTTATTGTAGCCTGAAAAGCAGAAACATCACTTCAGTATACTGGAGTGATGCTTCTCTATACTAACATACATGTTAGTGTATTGCAGTAGCAGTTCTACTTTTTCATACTATCATCAAATATATTTTCCTACTCATATTAGGCTGTTCAGATAATATCCTAAAATGTCATGAAATCTATCATGTATTTACTCTCCAAAATAGCTTTTAAATAACAAATTACAAGGTTGTACAAAAAGCATCATTTTGTGATATTTTGTTTTGGCAGTAATTAAGGTTTCATTTCATGTGTCTTGTGCATTGTTATCCTGTATGGCTATGCTTATGATAGTGATTTTATCATGCTTGGTCGAAGTTCCTTCTTTTTGTGGCCATGGCCTGAAGTTTACCATGGCTTGAAATATGATGTGCTTGTAAATTTCTTTTGTATGGTTTCTTGGAAAGCTATGGATTGTATTGAATGCATAATCCAGACCAAATTTGCTTTCAAAAAAACTTTGCATTGCAAAATTTTGCATTCATTTTAAAGATTCAAACTTCTTGGAGTCCTAATTATCTTTAGAGAGGTCTGTCCTATTGGGATTCAATAAAAATATAATTTGTTTAGTTCCAGCAAGCCTGTACAAAGTGAAAATATAAAGTCAAGTTAGGACAGTTCCTATACTGGAGAACCTAATGTATGCAAAGCAATGATGTCTGGTCTCTTATAAGGCCATGCCTAGCAATAATTGCTAATTCAAGACTATGTAGAGCTTGCTGAAGATAATGAGACCTCCTATAAGTCAGTTAACTATTGCAATAAATAGACAATTTGCCTTTGGAAAGTTTGTATTTGTATCAAAGATCCCTATTTTTTCATACTTCTCGGGACCTCAAGAAACTTCATAGATGCTTGCCCCCAATGAAATGTAGTAAGAAATGGCTTCTTTCAGCTTGTTCAAATCAAAAATATGAATCCAAGTTAGGCCAGCTCCATACTATACAAATTGAATGTGCAGTGCATGACAATGGCTTCACTGCCTATAGAATTCAAGTTAAGTGGTTCCATTGAATCTTCTATCATACAATGTAAATAGTAGCTGTGTCTCTTCAGAAATTTGTGCAAAGGTGGGGACTTCATTTTCCTATAATTCTTGAATGGCTAGAGCTATACCTGAGATAAAACCATTTTTGTGACCCCAGAAGGATGCTCTATCTAGCCAGCACCAAATGATTGCATTAGTTTTTCAAATACAAAATCACCAGAACTCCCTAGTTTTATGTATACACAGGGAAACTGGAGCAATATCAGGGACAGAAGGCTGAGATTTGGAGAAAGATACTTGCACCATAATATGCCATCAGAATTTTAACTTATCGATAGGTTTTCAATATCTTTTCATCATCCCTTTTGAGAAGCTTGTCCAGTATTTCTTTCTTTTTAGCATGAAGGCTAAGGGGCAAACAAGAGATCTGGGGGCTTGCATCTAGAACACATTTTGGAATTGTTCTCTACAATGTTGGAAAATGCCCCTTTGGAAGATAGGAGATGCACTAACCCCTCATTAGATTGCATACCACCCAATTTATAATTGTACACATTGCATGCTTAGAAGCTTTTTGCTTTGCACCTGAGACTCAGGAAAAGGTGCCCCTTTTCCAATGGGGTTTTCATATACTCGTTATTTCTGCAGTGGGCAATCAAAGCCTAGAATCATGGCTGCAATCTTGCTGGCTGATGTATCATAAATTCCTAAGAAACCTTGAGCCAAGATGTTAGAAGTGTACATACAGTGATGTGCAACATGATCAGGAATTCTGTGTGACATATGTCTGTTGCAATACCTGCCTAGGTTGGCCTTCTTTCCATTTTGCTCCACAGTCTCTGAAAGCTCTTGTGGGCCTTGTGGCAGGTGATGAATTTCTGAAGGTAGAAGGAGAGCAAGTTTGAGAGAAAAACAAGTGTAGGAAGAATATGTGAAAGTTCATCAATAGGTAGCATAGAAAGAGCACTTTTGGCCTCCCTACCCCTGCTCTTCAAAGGTGGGAGTGGCACTACCTTGCCATTGCTCCAATATTCTGATATCCCTATGTATATAGTATTGGTGTATAAGTTCCATATGGTATTTGTTGTATTAATGTTTTACTTTGGTTTCTTTTTGTTAGGTTTTGCAGACTTTTCATCATTATTCTGCAGCAATTGTCAGGGTTTGTATGAAGGATTGTTTTTTGTATGAAACTATAGAATATATGTTTTTTTATCTTCATACATTATCATACTCAATACTGTTGAAATTAATATATATGTTTTGCTTCCTTGGCGTGATCTAGAAAGCTGCAGAATTTATTTGGGAAAAACTTTAAAATGTGTTCAGTAAAAGCTAAAAGTTCTCATTATAATTGTTTAGGTTAGATGGGCTAGAGATGGCATCCAAAATGATGCACAGCCTCCATGTACTTTGAAGCTTGCTGTTGCTGATCAAGCTGGCCATGTGATGATATGGGATGCTTTGAAAGCAGAGATTTTGAATGAGTTCCCAGAACCAGGTAAACAACAACAAATTGAATGTATAGTTAAATATGGCACTAGGGAGCATTGGGTCATTGTGGAATAGCTACTTGGCTTTTTGGCTCACCAGTATGTTACAAAAGAATTAGAATACTTTGATATTAGAATTTAATTAATTTTTATGACATTGAACTTGATTATGTGAGGCAGATTTGTCTGCAATAATTTTGCAGTTTTTCATTTTCAAAAATTGTAGCAGGCTACGAATAGACACAGCTTATTTGCCTTATGTGCTAATTGACATATTTGAATTGTAGTTTAAATTTAAAGAAGTAGTAAATTTAAATTTGAAATGAGACCAATCAAGTTCTATGTCTATATTCTTTGGAAACCAACCACATATCTGCTGTCTACATTGCTCACTAATCTTTCCTGGATTTAGTAAGCAATTCATTCTCTCAAAAATATTAGTAAGTTTTTCTAACTGGTCAGTGCAATATAGGAAAAGCATTGGAGTAATGTGAAGCCTCAATGCACAATACTATTGATCAATGATTTAATAGTTTCTAATCAAAAGAGATACTAGCTTGATTGCTGTGAGAGCCACTTAATGGTTGATTGTGTATGAATTAAAGGGGATTCAGGAGGTGAATTTTTCATGTCTCTTGGAGTTTCATTTGTGTGATGTAGATTTTCTAATTATTTTAGGAAAGCCTGTGCATGAGATGCATTGGATGCACAGGACAGAAGCATTTCTTGGCTGTTTAATGGTTCTTCATTCCCCAGGACTTCTTGTTCTGTTGAATGCAGAGACAGGTGTAAGATTGTGGAGGACATCATTCCATGATCCATTGATTTCATTTGCACTGGACCCATTTGATATGCACAGCATGGCAGGTAAAGATATTTGTCAAAGATTGTTGTTTGTAATTTTCAATGTAGGTTTAACTTCTAAGTCTTTAGGCTCAGTCTTTCAGTTTCAGTTAAGTTTCATTTTTTAATATGTTTGATCAATACCTCTAAGAATATTTTGCACAGGTGTCAAATAGCACATGCACTGATTTGTGCACAAGCACAAGTTCTGAATTATTTGGAGCTGCATGTCGGATGCAAGATGCCATTATCTGAGATATCAAGCATGATACAAAATGAATCTTTTTGCAAATTCTATGCTAGATGCATCATTATGTAAAGCATGAGAGTTTTGGTGGCTGTAGCTTCATTGAGAGCCAATGAAGCATGTTGCATAGGACAAGGGGGATTGCATTGGTAACAGAACCTCAGACCTGAGCATGAAGCCTGAGAAATGTAAGGGATGCAGCGCTCTGTGTTGTCAAGGAGAAACTCTGAGCCTCAGGCCCCATCAGTGTATACCTTTAACAATAACAAGTAAATGTTGCCTGTTAAGCTAGTATTTATTGGCTTTTTAATGTGATTACTGGGAATTTTTACCTTTATACCTTTCCAAGTTACTCTGCCTAATCCACAAACTCTAGCTCACAAATCATATTTCATTCCAAGAACTTCTCAACTGTGGAACTCATTGCCACCCACTACTTTCCTTGAATCCTACAATTTTTCATCTTTTAAATCTAACATCAATAAACTTGATCTTGTCTCCCCTTCTTCTTAAACTTCCCCCCATTTTCTCAGTTTTTCCTTTGTCTTTCCCCGACATTACTTACTAAAAAAGAAGGAAGCAGTAGTGTATTCCATATTAGTAGATTTGGACCTAACAAGAAGCAATTTGTATTTTAGTGATGTCACATGAATGGGTTATGTTCCTGCATGGTTTGAATACAGTTTCACCTCCATCAGAAAAAAGTAAAAAGTTCTACATAACATCAAATGCAAATAGCACATCTGGTTCAGGACATGGATCAGGAGGAGCATTACATACTCCATCAAAATCTGGTGGCACATCAAAATCTGCCTTTGCAAAGATGATGTCTTGGGCTGGAGACATGAGGGGAAGGTTAGCTAGTACTATTGTTCATTTTGGACATGTAACAAAAGCTTGGTATCATATTATCATTTTTTATTTATTATTTAGTAGATTTATACACAAAAATGTCTATTACTGTTATGTATAAATGATGCTTTATTTAGCTATTATTTTTGTTAACACTTCCCTTGATGTCACCAAGGCTTGAATATGCTACCTATGTATACCTTAGCTCTTGTGCAAATGGTCTTTCTTATGGGACTGAATGTAGGACCTGTAATACTCATTAAGCCCCATAGAAACTCCTTGGATTTACTTAACGTTTATGGGTGCTTAAAATTACTTAATTTCACTAATTTTAGAAAATAACTCCTTCTTTCTGATCAGTTCTTTTGGGAAATGATTTTCAGTTGGAGATTTGTGTAGAAGTCATTTGGTTGTTGCCAAGGAAACATGCCAAGAGTACTTCTTATAAGTTACTTTTTGGTCCTTAAAAATTCCTTTAAAGTCTTTAAATTTTACCTACTCACCAGAGGACGAACCCTGGAATGATGCTTTAGTAGAGGTAGGTTATCTAAAATTTTACCTACTCACCAGAGTACGAACCCTGAAATGATGCTTTGGTAGAGGTAGCTTATCTAACATTTTACCTACTCACCAGAGCACAAACCCTGAAATGATGCTTTAGTAGAGGTAGGTTATTTTTGCTCAGTTCTTCTCAACCTCTATTTACAAATGAACCCCTTGTCATAAAGTTATTCTCTTTGTAAATGCTTTACAAATTGTAGGCTTATTGTATCTAAGGAAGGTAGATATTTGCTTTGGAAATTAACATTAAAAGCTGTTCGCTACTTCCTGAGAAAAGATGATAATCTCCACCTTTGTTTGTTGTTATCACTGTTGGGCAGTTGAGCAGATAGCTCAGAAAGAAATATAAAATATATTCAAATAACGTCTCTCATATTTGCTCTCAAGCTATGAAACTTTAGTATACATTGCAAAGCAGTTTCATATTTAATTGTAAACTCTGCTATCAAATGGGTGTGGCTTTGTGAAGTACACGTTTTTTTTATAAGAAAAAAGTTTATAAGAAAATGAGGCTCAAATCGTCAAAATCTTAAGAAAATCGTAAGAAAATCATGAAGCTCAATTTCCAAAATATAGTGTTTTTATAGGCAAAATTCGTCATTATTGCATTCAAAATGTTAAAGATAGAATTCAAATTCAAGTATACAATATTAATAACGAAATTGTAGACCATTATAGTCAATTTATTTCAATAGAAGTTAAGAAAAATTTAAGAAAACCTCAGGCTCAATTTCGGGAAAAGTTAAGAAATTGAGGCTCAGGCAAAATAATGATTTTCTTATAAAAAAAAAACGTGTACCATAGCAACACTTTGGATGCTCAAGTTGTTCAATTTTGTCTGTTAACCACCAGAAGTATTGCATGGACCATGAGAATCTATGTGGACCTTGGATGAGAACAACGCTTTTAGCTGAGTAGCTGAGTGTTTGAGATCTGCCATAATAGGTGTAGCTGTGTACTAGCAAGGTGTTATGGCAGAGTTTTTATGCATGATGACAAAGTTTTGTAGCAACAGGCAAAAGCTTCTTTTTAAACGAGGGCCCCTTGAAAGCTAGTCAGGCTTTAGCGCAACCCTCCCAAGATTTGTAAAATGAAATGATCTTGGTTTATTTTGTACCATAATGCTGAGGAATTTCTGTTTTGCTTATACTTATTCTTGTGTGTTGAAGGTTGGTTCTTAGTTGATGAGTTGTGGCTGAGGACAGTTGAATCTTTTCTCATTTACAGAAATGACGAGGAGAACCTGTCTTCTGATTGTCTACAAATCGCATATAGTCTTGCAAATAGGGGCCACTTCTTATTGATCTTTTCTCGTGAGATTCTCATACTGGATTTGGAATTTGGCCAAGCAGTTGGGTCATTTTCAGTTGAAAAGAACAGTCCATCATTTCTGCAGATTGTCCCGTGTAAATATCGTGACGCGTTTTTCTGCATACACGACAATGGGAGCATTACGTTCAAGCTACGAAGGGCACCTGGATCAATCCCGTACAGTCAAATTGACACTCACATCTCTGGCTTGCTACCACCCGATATAATTTATGATGCCCAATGTCATTCCGATGTGTTTAGATTGAGTAGACTCTGTCGTATAATGGGCTTTACTATCTGCCCAAGGAGTGAGAGAGAAGTCAGTCTAATATTGAGTGATGGTCGTGTTTTGTTTTGGGAGATTGCCTGTGAACCACAAGTGAAGACGTTAGACTGCATAGAAGAAGACTGTTTGTTAAGTTTGGCTGATATGGTCCCACCATTAGTACAGTTCAATGGCATCACTGGACCGAAAAGCCTACGGAAAATGAAGTTCCAGCTAACAGGGATGTACCAAGGAATAGCTCCAAATCCTACTTGCCTGAAAATGTGCCCCCCACTCACAACCAAAAACTGGGCGGTTTACAAGCCACTAGCAGCTGTAGGTGTGTGGCCTATGTTTCCTTTCTTTTTCAATGTCTTAGAATGTGAAATATAGTTAGCGCTGTTTTACAGCAGTCAAAGTAGTTGGGTTTGTATATTTTGAAACTACTCTTAGTTGTGGCTCAAATTAGGTGCAGACTGGTTTTTGGGAGCTGTCTCTAGTACCATTTTGCTTCGCATGATTTCCGCAATGTGCAATTGTAGGCAAACAGGAATTTACCTATCTCATATGATATTGATTTTATAGCATATTCTACATTCATTTGCCTTTGTGTTGGCCTTCATTTTTTGCACTTGTGACTGACTTAGTTTTCCCATAAATTGCGCATGTAATTCAGCAGAAAACTCTTGCAGAATATAGCAAAGGTTCTGGGAGGTTTACTTTGTGCGAGAAGGGAAATATTCTTTAGGAGTACGCTACTTCACATGAAGTGTTGTTGCAGATTATTGATAGCAACAAAATTGCCTTTCCAAGCAAAGATATCTTGTTGGCAACAGTGAAATGGTAGGAAGTCTTCATTTGAGGCTTGAACTTAATCTTTTTGGCAGTTCTCGCTACTAGCCAGTCAGTTTTACACTATTTCCATAGAAGCCTCCTTAATCCTTAACTTGAATTCTTATTTCTAATGAATTATAGGGACATCCAGTGGTATCATTCAAGTGTTTAACATTTCTGATGGTTCAATGTATCGTGAAATAGCCGTCCACAGTACAGCAGTGAAGTGAGTGAAGAGGTGTTTTATCATTCTTTGATCCTGAGTGAAAGGCAATGAATTTAGTTTGTACTGCATAATATTCCTGTACAGCACAGTACAGTACGGTACAGTACAGTACAGTACAGTACAGTACAGTACAGTACAGTACAGTACAGTACAGTACAGTACAGTACAGTACAGTATAGTACAATAAAAGCAGTAGAATAGAGTAGAGTAGAGTAGAGTAGAGTACGGTACAGTACAGTAGAGTAAAGTACAGTATAGTACAATAACAGCAGTAGGGTAGGGTAGAGTAGAGTAGAGTAGAGTAGAGTAGAGTAGAGTAGAGTAGAGTAGAGTAGAGTAGAGTAGAGTAGAGTAGAGTATAGCATAGTATAGTAAAGTACAGTACAGTAGCTTTCATTACATTCCGTTCCACCTTTTCCATTTATCAATATATGGCATTTGTTTCAACTTCTTTCATTATTGTTTCAGAGGAATGGAGTGGATTAATCTGTCAATCATTCTGTCATTTGCGTACAGCAGTAGTGGATCAGCAAAGAATGAAATCCAAATGATTGATATTTGCACAGGTGATTAGAAGCGATCATTGGCTAGTGATCATGCGATTATAATCATGAAATAGCGATTTCTTATTAAACCTATTAACGTGGATTTCAACTAGATGAATTTTGCGAGTATGTGCAGCAGAGATGGAAATCGTAAACAGTAGAATTTATTTCTAATTTTAATCGAGAGCTTGAGTACCTCATTGGCGTGTTATTTCCTACTTTGCTTTTGTAACCAAAGTGTTTTTCAGGGAACCCTATTACTCCCTCTTCCTCGGTAATGCTGGTGATACTACGGAAAGGGAGAGTCTCAGTCAATGGCAGACTGTTTTGAAAGACCTCATTTCTCATCGTTTCTTCAAATGATTCCAAAATCTAGAATAATTTTAGTTGTAATCAAAGGAATGTCTTTCTTTTAGGGCAAACTTGCGTCCTTCCAACGAGCCGAGGCTTGCAGGAATCCTTCATTGCCTGCATCAAAGTATCGTCTCATAGGTGATTTTATTTCTTACTGTGTGAACTGACTGATACATTTATACATTTAATGCTTTTATACATTCATTGTTATGATATATATAATAAAATATATATTATTGTTATATTCTTACCTTTATTGCAATATTTTTCATCCAAAATTTCTCAAGCCAAGGAAATCAGAAATCAGACGCAAAAATACGACGATTGCTTTTAGTTTGCAAAACATGTTTTGGATCTAACTTAATCCAACTTCAGTTACTGAAATACTAAATTGTTTTATTAGAACACACTAATAAACATTGTAAAATCAATGGAAGGTATAGCGAAAAAAGATTCGCATAATGAAGAGAACGAAATCATTAAAAGTTAGGGGATTTTGCAATGCTGGACCTATTTTTTTAAGTTGGGATTTCTCCCACAAGATATGCATAGCTTCCTTATCTTTAAGATGATGTGATTTAGCTGTGTCTATAATGTGCTAGTTTTTAAACTTTTTTAGACAGTATTTTGCTGTACTCTTCAAAAATCAACGCGCTGAATTGTGGGATGCAGTGACGATGAGCCAGCTGAGAGAGTTCCCGGCAAATTTTCCATTCATTACAGCCTTGGTTTGTGGCCATAAAGCTTTCTACTTTTTATGTCAAAATCGAAACCTTACTGCACGTAGCGGCAAGCATGATGGCTATCACAAGAATGCAGAGGAAGGGAAATTGGGGGCAAAGGGGCTAGAAGTGCCCTTTTAAAAATATGTTTTTGTAGATGAGTAAAGGAAATAATATAGATTGATAATATAAATAATATATGATTTGCGAAGAGGATTGTTTGTTTAAGCTGCAGGACATTCTGTCCTAAAGGACAATGCCAAAAATTATCCCGAAGAATACCGCGGGAGCACTCGATTTCTCCCGAAGAGTACGCGTTAGCAATTCGTAATTATACGGTGCATGAAATGAAACTTCTTTGAAACGACTATTAATTTTTTAATTAACACTTGTTTATCCTTTCCTAATAGAGTAGCAAATTGATGGGGTCATAGAAATCAATTTTAAGAGTTTCGATATTTTGACCATATTGTCTGAAAGAGCAATGCGAAGTAGACCAACATTTGCAATCATGGTTTTATAGTGTGATAAGATAATGAAATAAGATTGTTTTACGGTTGGAGATTTGCCATAGAAACTGTTGTATTTATGGCCTGGTTTATAGCTTTAAGAGCCAGACTCAAAATACAGTGATTTGATAGGAACTATGTCAGCATTCAATAGCATATGTCTCGATCATTATTTTTCATAATTAGCCATAACCTTTCAATAATAGCTACAATCTCTGCCAAAAGTCCTTCGAACACCAATTAGTTAATGCATAATTTCTGATAAAAATGATTTTCTTATCCATGTCGAGCGATTGAAATACTCTCCTCCCAAAAAAAACAATGTTGAATTAAGTGTTTATTTGTCAGAGAAGGGTCTGCAAGCATAGCAGCTTTTTCTGTACCTGCCAACACTGTATATAACAACATTGTTTTGAGGGGGAGAGAGAGATACTACTAGATGAGCAGCAGAAATAATGCAAGTGATCCAAGACTTTTGGCAGAGATTGTATGTCAAAATGCTTTTCCAGAGCCAAAACTGAAATATTCTAAAAATATCAATTTTTTGATGTTACATCTAGGTACTCTACTATGCTTGTAAATGCAAGAAGCTTAGCATTGTTGCTGATAGATCTTCCGCCCTTTTCTTCCCACCAGTGTTACTTTATGTCACCTGCTTCATGAAAGCTAATGTCCTTTCTAGGAATGGGGGCCTTCTTCTTACAGTAGCAAGCTCAAGAAAAAGGCCAAGCCCGATGCTCCTGCTGGCAGTGAGGCGGATATTGTTGGCAATGTTTTTGAGAGCGAGAGTCAAACGGAAAAGAAGAAGGTAAGGCAGATCTGCAAAAGTAACATCATGTTTTTATCTGTACCAGAATTGCTATTTCAAATCTATTATTTAAATGCTGTTTTGTATCTGAGCATGTACAATCAGGGATGTGCGGATGGGAGCGTGGAGGGGGGCGTCGCCAGTATTTTCAAATTCGCAAGAAAGTTGGTCAAAAGTCAGCCATGCTGCAAAAGAGTTGGCTACAGTATTTTCTGTGACCTTTCTTTATGTTTTTCGTAACAATAATTGGTCAATTGGTCAAAACGCCCCCTCCCCCCCCCAACAGTAGGTGTCTCCGCACATCACTGTGTACAATCATATGAAAGGAGATAAGAGTTGATAGGCAGCGTTCAACAATTGGGGGGAGAGGGGCGAGGGACGTGCTTCCCCTGGCAATTTGAAGAATGGTCACAAAATCTAGATAAAATGGTTCACACGCATTTGTAATTGATGGCATTCAAGATGCTTTACCCCCTTTCTCCCCAGTAATGTCCAAGGTGTCTGTTACTTGTGATAGGTGCCGAAAACAGGCACAGGCACAGTACAGAGCATGCTGACGAAATAGGTGCAGACAACTAGCCTTTATTAGTTTGTTCATTGTGTTGGAATGAGATAGTTAGAGCTCAAATCTATCAACGGACTTTGAGCAGTGTTCACTGACTTCCCCACATAGCAGGAAGTCAACTGATTGACACATATGTAGTGGAAAAGTAATGGATTTTGTCATTTGGAATTTGAAGACGTCGAATGCTGGATATTTAGACAATTTATTCTTATACCCAATGCCGTTGATATTAATTGAATAACCTTAGTTTTATGCAAGTTTGAATTCTTGTAGAGGCATTTTAGTAAAGTTTTATGTGACTTGGGTGGTAAGATATGAATATTCCTTTTGATATTAAAATTTGCAGGCATATGTAAAAGAGCATCTTGTGGTCACAAACAATGATGGGTACTATACTCATTATGTAGTTGATGGAACTTCAATGAAAGACGGCTCGAAGGTGCCTCCAGAGGTAAGGGAAACTCTTAACAGGGGCGGATCCAGTTAAAGGCCGGGAGCCATGGCCTCCCAAACGGTATAATCTCCTATAGCAAACAATTTTAGTAAGAAACTTCTTGCATGAAAAGACAATAAAAGGAATCAGATGGCCCCTCAGAAGTCCAGCTGTGGGTCCGCCCCTGACTTTCGATTTTTTTCATTTTTCATTTAAATTGTTAAGGAGGATTGCTCTTAAGTTTTACCTGATATTCAAGAAGCTCTCCGCTAATAGCTTATAAATTAAAAGTTACTACACAACTAAATAAGTAAATAAATAAACTAATTAAAAAATTCAAATTAGAGGACAAAATCAAGAAGTCTCGATAACCCCTTTTATTAGATATGGTGGTTTACATTCCTGCCTTTTGTCGTCATTACCTTTCCATTTGCTAGCCCGATGTTTACTTAGCACTGAAGTGTAGGGTGTTTTAGTCCATGACCACTTAGTCCAAAATATTAAAAATATTAGGATTCGAGCAAAAGTGGTTACAACTAAGTTAGACCATCAATATAGATTTCTCATACAGCATTGATGTTTTTCAATTTTTGTTGTTTCTTCAAAGACTGGAATGAGCACTGTAAACTGTTTGGTTTGGAAAGGCGATCACATTCTGTCTGGTGATATAAATGGAAACACAAACATTTGGGATATTAAATTAAAGAAGTCAAAGTGAGTGTTATTCCATTTGTAATTGCAAGCGTGCAAGATCGGTAATCACTATCATTTTTCATTAGTTCTAAAATTATTAATTCTTATATTTGCTTTTATTGTACATCATTATATTCTTTTAAAATTTTGTTCTCTTGTAGATTATGTAGTGTTGTTAGTCAATATCAAACTATCTTACTTAACCAGGTGTACTATTTTCGTGGTACAATTTCCTTCAATAGAATCAAGTTTTAAAACAATTAATTTCTGCCTCGTGAAAAGCAGAAATTTTTATTTCCATTTGTTGTACTAAGTTTAGCGGTATTTTGCTCTCTTTAAGGTGTAGAAGTGATGAATATATGTACAATGAATAAAGTTTCAAAACAAATATTTTCATTCTTCTGAAAATTACAAGTGCTACCATGCAGTGAGGTCTCTATTATGTGTTTTGAAAAATAAACCTTGGGCGAAGGCCAGTTTAATAGATTTTTAGGCCCTCGTTATTCTTTACGTTCTTTTATTGCTTTTTCTGTTAGTTTCTTTATTTGTCATTTTTCGCTATTCTAGTATTTTTGAGTTGCTCGTGTAGCTGTGCTAGCTATGCTTTGGGCGTGGCAAGAATTTGTAATGAAGAACTGTATGTGTGGGGGTAGCAATTTCGGTTAAGTTGCAAAAAAAGTTATAATTTGCTTGGTTAAGATAGTTATAATTTCAGAGTCAAATCTTGTCTCAATTACCTTGTCAGGTTCTTAGCTGTTCATATTACTAATATCTCACTTTACTTTCTTTGAAGTAGTAATTATTGTTGCTATTTTTGCATTTGGAAATTACTTCAAAAGTATTTGAGAGTCAGGGAGCAGTGGTGGAGCAACGGGATTCAAAGGACGGGGGGGGGTGCAAGTGAATTTTACCGCAATCATAGTTTTTTCTTGTTATTGTTGAGATTGAAACGCTTCTTGGAAAATGCAGCTGGATTATAAACTTCAATAGAAGAGCCACGACGAAAATCATGACTGAGAGTTCTTTCCTTTCTGTTTAATGCGAAATCTAGCCGTAGTGATGGCCCAGTGGTAGAGAGTCTGCCTCACAACAGGTAGGTCGTGGGTTCGAGCCTCGGCCGAGTCATACCAAAGACTTTAAAAATGGTACTCACTGCTTCTCATCTGGCGCTCGACATATGAGAATGGAGTGGGAAAGTTAAACTCGCAGAGCTACCAGTGGACCAGCCCCCCGCTGTAGCTTTCACTGCATTCGCAGACGCATGGCCTAGGGCTGTAGAAACAGAGATAGGTGCCGCCCTTTGCGCCATTGGGCGCGGAAAAGGACTTAATGCGAACTCTGGAAATGTTGCATTAAATAGAAAGAAAAGAACTCTAAGTTATGTTTTTCGTCGTGGCTCTTCTATTGAAGTTTTCCTGTTATTATTTCAGTGTCTTTGAAACAAATCGTGGTCCTGT
>OLMO02000297.1:12213958-12231113 GCA_900291935.2 Cassiopea xamachana
ATGATGATGATGATAATGATGATGATAATGATGGTGACGATGATGATGAGGATGATGGGATGATGATGATGATGATGATGAGGATGATGATGATGATGATGTTGTTGATGACGATGATGAGGATGATGACGATGATGATGTTGTTGATGATGATGATGATGAGAGAAAGTAAAAAACAAAGATTAGACTATAATAAAAATGAAAGTAGAAAAATACTTATTTGCACATTAAACAGTGGCATACTTTGCCATCCCACTTTGTGATCAATTTTTTAATTTTGTCAAGGTACCAGCTCTCTTTAATTCATTCTTTACAGTATTCCATAGGGACTACCTCTAATTGAGAGAGAGTTTATTCCATATCTATTAGTTTGTACTTGTGGAAGCCTGCATAGTACCTTGGTGCGGAGATTGTAAGGCATATCTTTTAAAAAAAGAGTGTAGCTCATCATACCCCTAGCCTCAGAAGAACCTGTAGGTCAACTGTCTTACAACCACACCAGACACACCAGTAATGTATGTCTGATGTAGCTATCTGAACCACAAAGAAAACCCAGTCACAGGAACCCCAACTGTGGCACAAATGCCCTACATAATATGGATGTGCTGTCAGCGCCAGTCCAATTTTTGATATGATTCTTAAAATCATATATATTCTGAGTAAACTTCCTTGTAGAGTATGGATGCGACCAACAAGAGGAGGTCTTCCTACAAAGATGTAGTATATGCTGATGGCACTAAGGGAATTCTACGTACAGATTCACAGCCTAGTTCTTCTATGCTTGGCTTATCAGATGACGAACTTGATGGTCAGAAATCAGCGGAAAAGTGCGCGTGCTTGCATAGCCACCTTGACTCTTGCTACGATATACTTTGTGATAATGACTTCTATCAGGTAATTTTGATTTTTGGCACGCAGTAAAACTGAAGTTTGACATTTAGGCCTTGTGATTTTCTCAAGACTTTATTGAGATTTCGATCTTTTGAACCTTTTCTTCTTTTGAAGTTCTTCTTACAAAATATGTGTATTATGCACGAAACCAGTGGAAGGCATTTACAAAAACAACACTCGTGTTTTGCGACTAGTTTTTGTATGTTCATACAGTTCCTTCAGGCTCACGACATGTATATAATAACTCGTGTGTTGCTCCTCCATGTTTACATGGACTTCACTTTCCTAACTTGATGATATTATTTTTAGACCTTACAACTTTACAACATAGCACTAAGAGATGGAAGAAGATCGACCCCAGAGCAGAGTCGTACTTGTGCTGGAAAACTGATTTTGACTGGAGAGGTGCTTATCATGCCATTCAAAACCCCTCTAATTCTTGTTTTTGTAACTTAATTCCAAACATTTATTTATAGGCATTTTGTAGCAATGATTTGTGTAGAAAGATGGCTGTGAGTAGAACTTTTTAATTCTTTGACTTTTAGTTTCTTTTTATTTATTTTAATTCATTCTAGACCGATAGAGCAGTGCAGATACTTCTTGAGACAGACCCAAATGATGCCAGCTATTACTCCGATGCTCTAAGGTATGCGTATGAGAGCTCTGTTTCGATGTCCTTTTGTAAAATAATGTGAAGATTTATGCTCTATCCTTCATATGCTCAGTTAAGAGGAGAAAGCCATTTTAAGTAGTTTTTTATTTCATTTTGATAGCAGAATTGACATGAAAACCCCTCTTTTTTATTGCCAGATTGGGCCATATTTTAGTTATATCTTTAGGGCCCCTTAAGATTTAGTTTTGCTGAAGGACATTCCTTTGTATGAAACATTAATCTCGTATGAATGTGTTGCATCTTAATACCACTTTTAACCTATATTTTTATTTTAAATTTTTGCGTTAAATTGTTGTATAATATTTCTGTTCATTGTAATGTTATTGTTATGCTATATGTTCATATCATGTATTTATACCATATATTTATGCTATATGTATATAGTATATTCATATGTTATATTTGTATGCTATATTTGTATCATTTTACTGTTATTTTTATGCTATTGAACAACTATTGTAGGAGTTGGAATCTTAATTTCATTTTTAATTGCTTTTTATAGTTCTTGTATTATATTATATTGTAATTAGGTTTATTAATTTTCTTTTTGTTCTAGTATTAGTGTTTCCTTTTAAACATATCGGTTAGAAAAATCATATATTATATGAAACTTGTAACCTGTTTAAACAATTTAAAATGAAATGAAGTGAAAATGCTATATGTTCATATCATGTGCTTATGCCATGTGTTTTTTTATAAGAAAATCATTATTTTGCCTGAGCCTCAGTTTTCTTAACTTTTCCCGAGATTGAGCCTGAGATTTTCTTAAATTTTTCTTAACTTTTACTGAAACAAGCTGGCTAGAGTGGTTTTACACTTTTGTTAATAATATTGTACACTTGAATTTGAATTCCATCTTTAACATTTTGAATGCAATAACGACGAAATACCAATTTATCTTATAAAAACACTTAATTTTGAAAAAACTGAGCCTCGTGATTTTCTTACGATTTTCTTAAGATTTTGACGATTTGAGCCTCATTCTCTTGTAATCTTTTTTCTTATTACAAAATGTGTATTTTTTGCTTATACCATATATTTATGTTATATTTATATATTATATTCATAGGCTATATTTGTATGCTATATTTGTACCTTACATTTTTACGTTATATGCTTATGTTATTTTCATACTCTTTGTTTACCTGTTGTTGGGACTAGTTTGTTTCAATCCATTCTCCAGGGCTTGCTTGATTGCTACTGTCAGATCATCAGGTGCCTCTCAAAGCACAATCAAATTAGTTGCAACCAATTTAATAGCAAATGGGAAATTATCAGGTAGCATGATTTTATTTCTTTTACTTGGTTTATGTTAATGCCTCACTAAAGATGTTTGTTAATTGTTTAGTAAGCGCAAGCTTAATATCTTCTTAGTAGCAGCAAAGCTATTATTGCTCGTAATTATTGGGGGCCCAGTTCAGAACAATAATAGATGATTGGGTCTAGTTGTCTTCGACTAACTACATCTCTGTTGTGGGCACGTTTTGTGACTTCAATTACAGCTGAAGTACACGCATTTCTTGTGAGAAAATGGATGAAATAGACTGACAGTGCCCTTAAATGACTGATAAATGGCAGCATATTTCATAGGCTGTATCAGCGTAGATGAAAATTTGGCTGAAGAATGAAATTTGGCAGAAAGAGAAGTTTTGACAGAAAGATAAAATCTGGCAGAAAGATATTTCCAATCCTAATTATCCAGCTACTTGAACGACAATAGACAGCAGATTTTTTATTACTGACAGGCGTGGGTTTCTTGAGTCATTTTTTTAAAGAAGAAACATTCAATCTTTTCTCATTGACTTTACACATAATTGAAAGTTTCGAGTTTAATATGGCAAAGGAAACAATATTCCTTGGTTAGGAAACAGTATTTATTTGTCAGATTTGTTTTGTCAGTGACATGATATCTTTATATGTGAATATGGGAAACACTCCTTCGAATGATTGATAATTCAATACATGGAAGGATTATTCCCTCTGTTTTATCGTTCTTTGAATGAAGATGAGTCTATCTTTGCGTAGCTCCATAGCAATTTTGCCCAAACATCAGTCACTTGACACTAAGCAAAATCATCTATCAAAGTTTAATTCTATTATCCCAATTACGAATGATACTCATCAATGAAGCTTATCTTATCTCTGCATCAAGTATTTAAGTTCATTAATCATACAGATGCCTTATCTCTACAATATAATGTAATGTAATCAATTATTTATACACGAAAATAGCCCTTCAGCAACTAAAATATTACATATGCATATATACACTTTAAATAATATATTAAGAAAAACAAATTAACAGGCATAATGGCTAGTAATACTAATATTGCTGCTCTTCCAGGGGGTCGTGTTTTCAGTTATTGTTTTTGATCAGCCAATAGATGTGCTTTTAATTTCTTTTTGAAGCATTTGAGAGTTGAGGCCTCTCGTATATCAACAGGTGTATCACTCCATAATTTTAGCGTCGAATATTTAAAGCCATTTTTTGCAATTTCCGTATTTAGTCTTGGGATTTGAAGATCATGGCAATTCCTTGCTTCATATTGTGAGTGGACAGATCTTAACTCAAATGTACCCCCACAGACTTTCAGGGCTTAACTTGTTTATAATCTTATACGTCATAACTAGTCGATCAAACGAGATTCGATTACTACAAGTAGTAAAGCCAGCACTGCTGAGAGGGGAGGGCAGGAGGGCCTCATAACACCCAACACTTCAAGGTCTGGGGGCCTCATAAAGTAAAACAGCAGTAATTTTCCATAGTTAATTTCTACACCTTGAAAATTTTGTGTTCGCTTCACTCGCAGGGGGCCTCGTCTTTCTCCTTTGCCCCGGGGCCTCTGAATTATTTAGGCGGCCCTGATTATAGCTTATCAATCATACAACAAGCTTATATCTGCATCAAGTAGATCCATTGGGAAATGAGTTGTAGTGCAAGCGTTTTTTCAGCGAAAATATTTTGGTACTTCGCATGTAGTTATTGATAACTTTGCATATGTAGGAGTGTGCTTAGAGAGCCCTATTGCTATTTAGTGATGTTGCAAATTGGCAAATCGAACGGAGGTTTTTCAATGTCGCTTACAAGATTACAAAAAATGTTAACAATGGCTTTAGGCAGTGGCGTAACAGACAAACGTTGGAGTTAGTAGAACTCCTAAGGGGCCCCCTGCTTTTGAGAGTCCAAGAGACACCTCAGAAGTTTAGAAGAGACAAGTCTTTTGTTGCATTGTTTGGTGTGAAAACCAAGATGAGACCCAATCATATTATATTCCTATAGGCCCTGTATTTCTCAGTTACGCCACTGGCCTTGAGCATGCCCCTTGAAGCTTAGCTCGTTGCATTTTTTAGCTCGTTGCATATTTTAGTTCGTTGCATATTTTAGTTCGTTGCATATTTTAGTTCGTTGCATATTTTAGTTCGTTGCATATTTTAGCTCGTTGCATATTTTAGCTCGTTGCATATTTTAGCTCGTTGCATATCTTGGCTGGTTTCACATGTATATTTGGCAAAGATGCTTCCAACATGATCTAAACTATTTACTTACAAAATCGTATATAGTACACTCCATATGAGCCTTTATACTCCTTCAGCACACTAGGATTATTGTTTAACGGCATTTTTGTAAAAACTTTTTCGACGCTCTGGTCCTCATTAGTTTGTATGGCTTATAAACTATATGCAATTTTTAAATATGTAGTTTTTCTCATGTATTGATTGCCGCGGCAGCAGAGATATCTTCACGAAACTTCCAACAGCTCTTATAGAATCCATTATTCACTTAAACGTAAACCAGTTTTAACCAGTTTTAGTTAATGAACTACATTTACCCGCGAGGTCTTAACCGAAAATAATTTCATTGTTTCGCAACTCTTCTTGAAGAGAATTTTGTCATTAGGGGAAGGTCATCATTTCTTAAAATCCCACTTTATATATTTAGAGATGTTACTTAATATAAGCATCATTTAATTTGGGACTGTTCTTAAGTGAATGGCAATTAACTCTAATGATAACCATTAATATTGGAAAATGAATACAAACTGCATTTTGATTCCAGCAAAAGTTACCAACTATACAGAATTACCAAATCATTTTAGAAAGAAACACATGCCTTTTGTCTGTTAGGAATGGGAGAATGTGGTCTTTTCCATAACAAACACAGGCGTAGGAGGACTTGAAGTTTAAAGCAGCTGTAACATTTCTGCCCCAATGAATAAGGCGGTCAGGAGAGCAGTTAGAGAAATTACCCGACTTTTCCCATTGCCCTTTCAGGAAAAATGCCCGAATGTAACAGATTTTTGCCCAACTAAGGGGGGTGCTGCAGCCTCCCTGCCAAACCTCTCTCCTACTGTTACTAATACGATCACGAAGGAAAGAATTTGCGTATTTTTGAAGAGATGCCCAACTGAAAACTAATATAATTGTTTGTTTTATTGCAGAGGGTATTGAATTGTTGTGTCTGGTTGATAAAGGCGTTGATGCATGTCGCTATCTTCAAACTTATGGCCAATGGAATCTTGCCACGTGGCTCGCAAAGGTTTGATTACTTGTACACCTTTATATAAGAATGACGTTTTGCTACAGCACGAAAAAGATGTAACATTCTTTTGATAATAAAGTATCCTCTACTGTCACTCTACTGTATCCTCTACGCTTTTTCGTGCTGTAGTAAACTTCTGCAGTACCAACAGACTATTTAAGAATAAAGTTTATAACAATGTTAGGGTTCGGAATTGCTGAATTTAAGATTAATTTGAGACTTAGAATTTGTGCGCATTGGTGATAAGATGCTACTTTTGGATTAACTTTTGCATTACACGTTTTTTTATAGGAAAAAAAAGTTTATAAGAAAATGAGGTTCAATTTGTCAAAATCTTAAGAAAATCGTAAGAAAATCATAAGGCTCAACTTCCAAAATTAAGCGTTTTTATTAGCCAAAAATAAGCATTTCGTCGTTATTGCATTCAAAATGTTAAAGATGGAATTCAAACTCAACAAAAGAGCTGCCGTGGCCTAGCGGCAATGCACTCGACTCAGACCAACATGGTCCTGGGTTCGAGGCCCACCGCAGGCCATTGGTGACGTCAGGAAAGGCATCCGGTCCTAAATGCTCGTGCCAGAACTAAAGTCCTCTAAGAGGCACCCTCCAAGCCCCAAGGAATTGGGGGAAACGGAGGTAAAATCGAGAGATTGAATCTCAACAAAGCAGTAAATATTCTTATGTAAGCCTAGTGTTATGATATACATCCTCAGTCCTAGTTGTTTTGTATTTGCTACCTTTACTATTTTTAACGGATGCTGATAAGGGAATATGTTAGTGGTTTGGGCACCCTTCCCCGATATGGAATGTCGTTGGTTCGAAGCCCACCTTGAGTCATGGCTCATTGTCCTCATAACAACGAATGGGGACATCATGTCAGCATTGCGGAGGGGGTAGACATGGTCAGGAAAGAACTAACTTTAACATCTGATGATAGTTATGCCCCAGGCTTTTTTCCCTTTCAACAGGCACCCCCACAGCATGATTCACATACTGGACTAACTCTTTGATCGATATTTTCCTATGAATGATTCTGGCTTTTCTCTTTTGATTGCCACTAAGACGTCTTTTATTTTCTTTAGGTCAGCCTAGCTCATGAAGACTTTGTAAATATTATACAGCGTTGGGCTGAACACTTGTCTTCTTCGCACATGAATCAAAAGGTAGGACCGATCTCTCTTCCTTCTCATCACTTATGCCTTTCTTTGCAAACAGCAAGGAAATTATTTAACTCGTAAGTCTTGGAACTCAATGACATCCATACGTTTCTTTCTAGAGCAAGGCGCTTATGGTCGTCCTCTCTATTGGAGATTTTCCAAAGGCTTTGGAAATCATGTACAGGTATGAATACAGACGTGTATTGTAAAGATTATTTTTAATAATAGAGTTAGTAGTTGTTGCATTTTTACCATTGTTTTGTGCAGTATGATTTGATTAGTGGGTGAACCAATTTCATCACTTTAATACCAAAAGGGAATTGCATGCAACGGACTGAGAATTATAAACCCAAAACTATGTAGTTTTTTGCTTGAAGAGGCAACGCGGTTTTCCAAACGCTTATGAATACTAGTTGCTCTGTATGGAAAGCTGTTTTCTTGTTAAAGAAAGATACGAAAAAACCTAGACTACTCACATCCAAGGGTGTTGTTACCGGGGGGGACCTGGGAGGCTGTAGCCCCCACAATTTTACCGAGCCCTCTGTTGCCACCCGAATTTCTATGGACTGTTGACACTTTCACAATATCTATGACCTTTTGTTAGTTTTTCAGCCAATACGATAGGTATTGTCCGTTATATTCCTTGACACCGCTCACTGTCGGGCACTTTGACAGCACTAGCCCCCCTCACCCCCAGCACCTTTTCTCTGGCGCCGCCACTGCTCACATCTGTTCTTTACACACTTTTTTATACGAGTAAAGTTTATAAGTATATTAAAGTTCAGAATCGCTGGGATTTAAGAATAAGTTAGGAATAATGCAAAGCTCAAGTTTCATCAAGACTTGGATTTTGTATATTTGAGTTACAATACTGCTTGTGGATTTACTTTTTCACTTTCGATACAATATTTGTTCTTCTGCTCCACTTTTACTTTGCTTTATGATGAAGTAAGACGTCAATAAAGATTTGAAGACAATCCTTGGATTCTCAGACGTAGTTACACTTTCGATATTTAAGAGCAATTTAAGAATAATTTAAGTCTCAAAATCTAAAAAATTTAAGAATATTGAGGCTCAGCGATTTCATGTCATTTTCATGTCGTATTCCAAAAAGAATCGATTACATGATTTTGACAAATGTTGATGTGGGTATTATATTCTCTATTCTCTATTCTGTGATAAAGTGGAAAAGTGCTTCATGTAATACAGTACCATAGAGCACAATAAAATACTTTGAGAGCAGGAGACAATACGATGAAACTGCGGTGAATAAGCGGTATAGAAGAGACAGTAGGAACACGAGAAAGCACTATGAAGCACGATAGAAGACGATGAAACACGATGAAATACAAGGAAACACAATGAAACGCTATGAAACACTATGAAATCAGTTGGTGTTATGCTTCACTACAGCGTCCAATTATTCTTGAATTGTGTTTGATATGTTGTGTTGGATAATTTATTAGAACGCCCTTCATTTAGATATAAGAAGCATTGCAGATTCAACCGTGAATCCAGCAATTTTTACCACAGTTTGACTATGAAAACGCCCTTTCTTTCTGTGATACCAGTCCTTATACACTTGTACACATACACCAAATTATATCGACCAAAGTATTTTGCATTTAGAAAGGTTCTTGAAGGTAGAATTCCATAGAACTTATAATGAAAAGCACCAACCACAGGTAGTTGTTCCCAATCCTGTAACAACTGTCTTCATTGTTATTTTCCTTGGGAATACGGACACAATTCAACGTCACCGGAAGGCCCAGGACCGTTCCTAGAAAATTTTCTTGGGAGGGCTGTTAGGCTTGCGTTTGCCGACAAAAACGGGCATGGCCGATTACAGATGGTCGCGGCCGGTAAAGTTTGGAGTGCTTTATACAATGAAGCTCTGGCGATATGGTAAAGCATGATAGCCACACCTAATTATAGAGAAGTATATGACTGGCGAGGAAGGAAATAGCAGGCCCATAAGCAGCTGAACTGGATTTGAGGGCATAGATGTAGAAATCCAAAAATCTTTTTTCATAGGGATTCCTTTAGGAAAATGGGGGTCTGGGGGCTTGCCCCTAGAAAAATCTATGATGTAACGCCCTCTAGAACGTCAGAAAACGCCCTTTTGTAGAATAGCACTTAACTATCTTTATAAGTGATGTTCATACTAAGAAGGAGAAATTGATCCTCTACCTGGTTTCATCGAATTTTGAGGAATTAGAAGGATAAAGGAAAAGAAGCAAACAACTTTCATCTAATGGCAGTACATCTAGGAAGAGACTAGTTTACCCCCAGATATCCAGCATAGGCTACATGGAATGCAGTCAAGGGGGCATTCAGGGGGCATTCAGGGGGCAAACATTCCCTCTCACCCAAAAGGGTGGTTATCTTCACACTATCTATGCAGTGGCAAGCAAATCCAGCAACTGAAGCGTTAGCGTCTTACTCTCTTATTAAGTTCTGAATTGAAATTGTTTGAAGCAAGTTTGCCAAGATTGAAAAAGCTTTATGTTTGACGCACAGCAAAATTAGGACTTATGCACGCCATATATGCGTGCTATGATGCTCCTAGATTCTAGAGTGGGTAGAAGTCAATTTAGAAATCACAAAAATTACATTGTGGAACGCTTCTATATACAACCTTTAATGAATTACTGGAAGGCAATGCCTCCTGCCCGCAGTTTCTATTAAACCAAAAGGAAAGGGGTTTGGGGGGTGTAGCCCCCAAGAAATTTACAAAAACCATGCCCTTTACTTTGGCTATAAATGCAACCAACCCCCCATTTTAGTGTCATGAATGTACTAGAATAGAGATAAAGAAGTAGTTACTTTATCTCACTACTGCGTGAAAACAAATGGTGCAAATTTGCCGACTGAAATTGAAAATTTGGCTCATTTGCCGACAGGATTTTTGGCTGGGGTGTGACACCCCCACACCCTTCTGCAGGAACGGGCCTGGGAAAGCCTAATTTTTGCAATACCCAATGGTCTAATCAGCAACACTTGGGAACCCCGACACTGCAGTAGTTCATGGTGAAGCTGTATAACTTACTGATCCAATATTTTATCAGGAGAATATCGCAAATGAACTCATTATCTAGCACTTTGAACTATCCAATGAAAGTTTTTCTCATAAAATTCCATGTGCAATTAGTACTTCCCTGTTTAAATCTCTCCATAGAAACTTAAAGCCTTTTTCTAATGTCTTCTCAAGATTATTTTGTTTTTTGCTTCTGGCCTGAGGCAGTTCAGTATTTTTTCTTATTTCATTTAATCATTCTAAATGAGATTGAGCTCACCATATCATTGCTAGTGAAGACTGCTGTTATCGACTGTATCTTCTCTGGACTGGATTCTTTGTTAAAGTGTTTGATTTTCTGGTTATCGTGATAGGTCTCTCATCTTTTGTCTACAAAGGAAGCGTATGGTCCATCCTCACACAACATTTACTAGGCTTAATAGAAAGTTTCTATGAACTTTCAATGAATGTGAGTGTTCGACTGTTGTCAATAGTTTTGCTGTGCGTGCAAATAGTCGTTGGATGTGCTGTTATGTATTGAAGATTTCATACACGTATTTTTATAGGAAAAATGTTTATAAGAGAATGAGGCTCAAATGGTCAAAAGTCTTGAATCTTAAGAAAATCTCAAGAAAATGACGAGGCTCAATTTCAAAAATTAAATATTTTATTGGCCAAAAATCAATATTTCGTAGTTAGTGCAATGAAAAATTTAAAGATGGAATTCAGACTTGAGTATACAACACTAATAACGACTGTGTAAACCATTTTAGCCAGTTTATTTCAGTAAAAGTTAAGAAAAATTTAAGAAAATCTCAGGCTCAACTTCGGGAAATATTAAGAAATTTAAGGCTCAGGCAAAATGACGGCTTTCTTGTAAATAAGCGTATATTTCTAATCTAAGTCTTAGACGTTGGAACTGAGAGTTAGGGGTGGCTCCAGAGCTGGACTTTGGGGAGGGGGTATCTGATTCATTTTATTGTCTTTTCATGTGAGAAATTTCTTAACACAATTTTTTGCCATAGGAATTATTGCCGTCTGGGAGTATACCCCCGGCCCCCTTGGATCCGCCCCTGCTGGGGGTATAGTGGGCACGTACCCCCAATATTTTAAAATCTCATAAAGAGTTTCCCATTGCAGGGTAAAGATCCACCCTTTTTGTACCTAACAGGTTACTCGTCAAGAAATGTGCCATGTGACGAGTTTTATTGGAAATGAGTTCCCTCTTGCGTACTTAATTGGAGTGACCGAATAGATGATATATTAGAGGGTAGTAGTTCATCTTAATGTTTCTTAAGTTGTTCGAGAAAGCTCTCTTAGATTTATTGTCTTACGTGTGTCTCAGAAGAGCCGATATGAGGTATAGCCGTTTCTAGGATTTTGTAAGCGTGGTTGCAAGAGGTCGGACATTGTGTGTTCATATATAGGATTGCTTCAAAAGGTTCCTCAATTTTACAGTTCTGCTTTAGTATCCTATTCTTGTTTGTGGGACATAAGGGATATCCTAAGGTATCTATCTATGATTTTGTAAGCGTAGTTGCAGATTTTCGGCAATTTTTTCTTCATTTATAGAATTACTTCAAAAGGATCCTCCAGTTTACAACCTTCTATTGTATGAGACAGTCTCGATTATTTCATATCTTAATGCGACCTGGTTTTAGTGGTCTTTGTCTAAGCATAATATCTACAAAAAGGAGCCCACTTTTGGAATTATGCTCAGATTTGTAGTCGTCAGGAGAGATGCTATAAATCTCCTATCCATCCCCGAAAACCTTGATCTTCAAATTGAGTCAAACAAACATTGATATAGTTGTCTGGAAGGATAAGCTTTGTCCGTTATTACGAAGCGGACTATAGATATTTCTACCTATATTGACATGGCCTCAGTCGGTATGATTGTGATGAAAATGGTGCTTGGTTCTGGCATCTCTGAGCTGTATTTGTGTGAAAGTGCTTTTTTATGTGTAGGAGGAGATTTTGTTTGGAAGGGGATTTTTTATTAAGGGCACTCAATTCTAAAGAGGGTTTATTGTTGAACATGTATATGAAGGGGTTTATATATTAATGTGGTTTATTTATAACTGGGGTTTACTTTCGAAGGGAACGTGTTTATGAGGGGGGTTATTTGTCAGCATTTGTTTATGAAGAGGGAGTTTTTGGGAATATAGCTTTATTTGTGAATGGCAATGATTCATGAATGGGGTTGCTTAGCTAAAGCTGAGGATAGTGTTGATAGCTTGTTGTGGGTGATGGTAGCTGTAGTACGGACTGTAGTTACGCTAGTTGTGCCATGCTATTTTGCTACGAAAGGCCATAATATCGATGATTCATTTTTCTGAAGGCTCTAAATTATCTACTTGCTTGGATTTAAACTGAATGCCTGCACCTTTCAAGGGCAGAGACAACACAAAACACATGTAATTGTGGTCATTTGTGAAGGCATTTGCCCTCTGGTTTTTCTACCAACAGTTGTTCATGGCTATTTATTTAGTTAATCATTGTATTTCCCCCAAGCTATTCGACAGAAGGCGTATTGGGATCATTTTTGGCTTTGAATTACATTTTTATAACTGAGACTAATTTTTTTGGAATCGGAAAGTCTTGCATAGATTTTGTTTTCTGCTATCAAACTTCATTCCATCGCTGCAGTCCTGTGTGCCCACTGTAATTTTGGTTGTTTCGCTATACTGCGCATGTTGTCATTAGGCCCCGCAAGTTAATTTGAAATTCTTCTCGCGTGCAATAGGCTTGTATCAGAGCCAAAAGTTGGTAGAAATAGATGCTAGAACAAACCCAGCTCAATCTAAATAATCTGCTGGTTTTGCAAAAAATGTCGAGAATGAAGTTGGCTTTATCGTATAACGGTGCATTTCTAACAATGATATGAGCTGAAGGTCTTTACATCTAGTCCCACTCGAGCCTTGGCTATATGCAGTGGTGATTTCTAGGGGGGCTTCAGGGCTTGCAAAAATTGTTGTTCATTTTAGGGGGCTTAGCCCCCACATTTTTGTATCAATCTTGCTTTTCAAAGCGCATTGACCTTGCTTCCAAAGTATTGTATGGTATTGCTATGATGAATTTCCTCACTGCTATATGGCTATTGAGATCTTTGTAGATGTTGGCTATATTATATCACAATTAGAATGTCTCCTTCTTCAAATATATATGGGCGTGGCTCCAAATGTGCCACACCCACTTTCTGACATTGCACCTAGAGCCCTCCATGCTAAAACTTAAAAATCACCTCTGGCTATATGCTCGCTCAGTGCATACCCAGCTGTGAATGGGTACCTTCTAGCAACACTAGGGAGATAAAAGCAGTGAGGAAAGGACCTGGCTATGCTACTTCACATGCCGGTGGCCCAGGATAAGTCTCCTCTCTAAAAGGCACTCCCCTACCTTCGACTGTTAACGGGACTCTCACTACAAACAATAATAGTAGCAGTTATGAAAATTTTGGAAGTCATTGTTAAGAACTTATTGGGAAATCAATGTTGATGCAGATGCGGAAATGGGTTGCGATTAATGCGAAATAAGACCCGTAATGTACAGCGAAGGCCATGTAATCCAAAAAACTCGAAGAATACAAACAAACTAGTCCTTCTTTTTCATTATTTCTTTGAGCCAAATCCAATATGTTTCAAACAAACATTTATACCACAAGCAAAACGAAATAAACAACTAAATGCTCTCAGTTATTTAACGTCCTCTCTCTCGATTCACCAAGAATACTCCCCTTTCTCCTTTTCTCCGGGGGCCTCCGCAGAAGGCCTCACACAGTTCAGGAAGCACATTCTTAATTGTTGCCTGTTCTTGAGGCATGGATCTAAAGCAGGTTGACATATTCGCTTCGCCTTTTACTGATATTTCACTAAGTTCTTATTCGTACAATTGGCTCATTGTCCTTTCAATGAGAAGCACATATAAAGTGGCTGTAAATGCATTCTAACTCTGTTTATTGGACCATTATTCTGTTTAAAACCCCCCTCTTTGTTCACCGCTAGCTATTGTTGCCACGTGAGCTCAAGCTTTTTGAATGGTCACAATACTTGTTTTATTTGGAAACTCAGTTGATATTAAGAACTCATTACTAAACAAAATGTATATTTTTCACTCAATAATCAGTTGATTAACCCTTTATGAGGCCCCCAGGGGGAGTTTGTTCCCATGTTCCCTAGAATAATTTCCAAAATCTCCCCTATTCCCAGAAATATCTTTTGAATGCTCCCTGAAAAAATATCAAGTTGCTCCCCAGTTTCTACTTTGATCCCTAGTTCCCTAAAAGATTAGCTAATGTTCTAATGTCCCCAGTAATAAAAACGGCAAGATTCCTTGTTCCCCATAACCCATGGGAGGCCCTCATTTAGGTCATTCTACATTTGTTTCATATTTGTATATATTTGTTTTATCTACCTATGAAACCGTGCCACACGCAGTCAATGATGCAACTGTTTTTCATTAGACACAGGGCTTGCGCATCACTGTACAAACAACCATGGTAATGAAGTATCAGTGCAATATCAATACAAATGACCATATTTATTATCCCCATTGGTACTCAATGAACCACATTTAGTATCCCTATTCATATTAGAGACCATATATCATCATCCCCATTTTTGCACAAGGGGCCATATTTAATATCCCCATTCCACTTGAGGAAATATATATTATCCCCATTGGTACTCAATGGACCATGTTTAGCATCCCTATTCACAATAGAGACCATATATCATTATCCCCATTTTTGCATAAGGGACCACATTTGATATCCCCATTCGACTTGAGGAAACATGTTTAGCATTCCTATTCACATTAGAGACTATATATCATTATCCCCATTTTTGCACAACGACCACATTTGATATCCCCATTCGACTTGAGGTACATATATTATCCCCATTGGTACTCAATGGACCACATTTAGCATCCCTATTCGCATTAGAGACCATGTATCATTATCCCCATTTTTGCACAAGGGACCACATTTAATATCCCGATTCGACTTGAGGAAACTTATATTATCCCCATTGGTACCCAGTGGACCGTATGTAATACCCTACGCATTAGGGACCATAATCATATTCTTATTAAACTCAAGGGACCATATTTTAATATCCCCATATGATTTGACTTAACCTTTTAAAGAGCCATATGTAATATCCTCATTTTTGAATCGAAATTTAAATACAGTAGTCGGATTTTCTCTTGCAGTCGTTGTTTTTGAAAATCTAATCCGACTCTTAAGTAGCTTAATCTGAAGCTAAAGACCAATAGTCTCAAAATCATACTATTTTTACTAGCTAAAAGCTGCAAATATGTACAGCCGGCTCCTAGGTATTCTCGTTCTCTTAGGCCTGGTTCATGAATATGTTCGATACGATAGAGAAATTAATGCCGTATGCACGGTTTTTTTTATAAGAAACCACTTTACAAGCAGCCTAGTACTAGACAGCCTAAAATTTAAGAAACTTTTAGAGATATAAGGAAGAGCTAAGAAACTTTAGACAAATAGCACATTGAAATCATTACCTGGTACAACGCACAGCTGTACCAAAACAACGTGAATATGACGTTGCTTTAGAATTTAGCTCTTACTGACGCATTTTGTTTGTTGTAGGACAAATAGTTTGCTGCATTTACGTTTTAAGAAACTTTTAGAACTAAAATGTGGCCTGAAATTAAGAAACTTGATCTAGGTTTCTTATAAAAAAACGTGAATTTGATTTGAAGATAAATTCCTTACCGTATTGTTTCTTATCAAGGTGTAGCAAAAAATAGGAAAAATCAGGCTGCAATTTATTGTGCTACGAAGACACAAAACATTGATAGACTATTATTCTCGCTTACTTTTGAAGTTATCTTTTTAGGAATTATGAGCAATGGATAAATTCAATATTTGACGATCGTTAACATGGGAGATTTGTAGATTTCCAGTAGCAAATACATGCCATAGATTATTGTGGTGAAGATTTCAACAATAGCAGTTTGGATGCTAGGTTTAGAACTACTGGTTTCTCCACCGAACATAGCCGAAACCAGAATAGGCGTCAAATCTTGATTGGCTAACAAAGGAATCACCATCGAAGGATTCCTGCCAATAATGTTGCGAGAATTCGATTGTGATTCCTTTGCTAGCTAAGCAAGATTTGATGCCTATGCTGCCGAAACCAAAAGTAGAATTATTTGCAGGTATACAAAAGTACACTCTTTTATTGAGAGCTACCTGCATTATCAACTGTTTGATTTTTCGGACATACTTTATGGCCTAGCTAGAGATAGAACTTGTCACTATCAAACAGCTACTTTAAACACCTCATGTTATCAAAAATTGTTTATCTATAAATGGAAACAACAGCCAGGTCCGTTTCTCCTAGGGAAGGTGGGATGTTACGCCCCTAGAAAAATTTCTGTCGACATATTACCAAGTGGCAATTTCTAACGGAAAATTTGTGCCATATATATATATATATATATATATATATATATATATATATATATATATATATAATACATATATATATATAATACATATATATTATACATATATATATTATACATATATATATTATACATATATATATTATACATATATATATTATAGTGTAGCGATGAATTCCGCAATACAGTGCTCAATACCTGGGTGGAAGAGCTATACAAAGTAATGGAAGAAAACGGCAAATTAAACTACCATTTCATCCCTACAAGCCTGTTTCGTGGTTGCCCTGATGAGTGGGCAACCACAGAACATGCTTTTAGGGATGAAATAGTAGTTTAATTTGCCGTTTTCCTTTATTTCTTTATATATATATATATATATATATATATTTGTATATTATATATATATATATATATATATATATATATATATATATATA
>OLMO02000297.1:12237749-12261352 GCA_900291935.2 Cassiopea xamachana
AAGGCCGTTTGCTACAGGCGCTGTAAATTAGACAATACTTACTGTCTCTTTGCTTCAGTTAGGATTTAATGCTATAATTATTATACTCTGAGCCCACACATTTTGCTAGCACTTTGACGATTTCGCTTCAAAGTCGTTCATTAGGGTCCAGTCAAAACTCAAGCTAATCTTCAAAAACAAAGTGAATCGGCACCGAGTTTGAAGCCATTTTTGTCATTTTTGACTCGATTTCTTGTTTACAAAACATGGTTGAGAAGTCTTTAATCGAATTGAGCAATAATTTCTATGCTAGTTAAAGTTGATTAGATTTGAAATAACATTAATTATTTTCCTTGTGATCATTTCCTGGCTTTTTGCTTAATTTTGTTTGTTTCTAAGCCATTTTAGCGGCTAAGTTGATAGAATTAGTAGGGAGAAATATGAAAAATGGAGTTTATCGTATTTGTTGACTGTTTTCTCAAATGAGAACTCCTGCTCAACTCGATCTAAGCGATAATTTTAGGAATCTAAGAAGCTTATATTAGACACCTTGGACTATTGTTGCTGTCGACAAGGAAAGCTGAGGTCTGGCACCTTTCATTCCACATTTCTCTCACATTATAGAATGCGACAAAAGAATTTAAGATTTTCATAACAGTTAGGTATGTGCATTGTTTTTTATTAGGAAGTAGGAGATGAAAATCTTGCGTTTTTACACTGCTTCTAAATACCTTCTCTTGAAGTTGTGGTCATAATGGCGGTAGAGGCTGAAAGAGAAACATGTGCATAGAATATCTAATAGTCTATTTTACAAATTAGCTTTCACTGATGCTTTTAAAAGTTTTCAATTTTCTTCTACACTGGAATGCTTTTATTGTATCTTACAGATCTTATACCGATACGAGAAGATAAAAGTTTTTTGATTTTGCTCCAGGTATTACTATTGCTGGAAATGATAATTATTTTAGTTTCTTTCTCATCACAAATATATACATGCAGACATTATATACATACATACATACATACATACATACATACATACATATATGTATATATGTATATATATGCACACACACCAAGTCTTCCCTGCTCCCATGATGCCCTTCCCATAAAGTCATATATTTGATAATCTTGCAAAAGAACACGGACCATAATACACAGAATTTATGGGAAGGCTGCTCACCGCATCCAGTTAAATGACCAGAACAGCTTTTATGTCAAGTGTAAATGGCCTCTCACTCAGTTTAGGCCGTTCTGTTTTCTCATCGGTCTTTTTTTAGACGAACCGAATACCGTGTTGATTATGTTTGGATGTGAGAAACGACCTCATGAAATGGAATGGTCTCGCAATTGGCATATGGTAAGTCCTGTGAAGGCGCCACCTTTAAGTCGATACAGACACGGCCATGTGCTTGGTTATGACTTCCATCTGGAGGAGGAAAGCCAGTGAAATAATTAGTTGATGGAAAAACGCAGGCTTTGTGGAGTGCGTAAATTTTGTATGTAGCTTTGAACTATGTTAATATGCGAGGTTATGTCGGTCCTCCATTTGCTTATATACATGAATTGCAGAATCAGGGATTAAGAGAACTAAAATTCCTTTTTGTTTGATAAGAACAACGCTTACAAGAATATTAAGCCTCAGAATCGGTGAAATTTAACAATAATTTAAGAATATTGCAAGGCCCAAGCTTCGTCAAGACTTAGAATTCTTGTGTATTCGAGCTATAATGGTGCGTTTATATTAATTTTTGGACGGTCAATACAATGTTTTTATTTTGTTCCTCATTTGCTGTGCTTTATGATGAAGTAAGGTGTAAACAAAGATTGGAATATATTCACTTCATTTCCAGGCCAAGTTACACCTTTGAAACTTAAGAATAATTTGAGACTAATCTTAGGCTTAAAATTAGAAAAATTTAAGAATATTAAAGCTCCGAAAAAGTTTGGTATTCCTATCATCTGGCCACTTCTGGAGAGTACCCTTCAGTGCCTAATTGTTAGGGGAGTCGAAATAGGAGGGGGGTTGGAAACAGATGAAAGTAATAAGTGGGGGTCGGAATAACGGGGGGGGTATAAAGAATACATTGGAATCTAAGATAGTACTGCTATGAAGCACTATATGTTCATAAATTGGGCGTCTAAGGTCGTGAGAACGTAAGCACCACAAAAACATTGCTAACAAATAAGAAGATTTGCTCAAAACATCTGTCTGGAACACGGTTTGAACGTTTTTTGCGCATAAACTAATAAGCGCTGAGGGTCCTAGCAAGAGCGGTTGGAAAAATTTTTAAGAATTAATTAGGGGAGGTGACAATTAGGGACTTAAGAGTAGAGTTTTGCAGTGCGTAACAGAAGCACTCGAGACCCTTAGAAATTCGGCAAAATTGGCGCCCTTTTTAATTCTCCCTCTAAACAATTAAAAAAATGTGTCTCTAAATGGTGGGGCCTCAGGGGGCCCCTCAGGGTCTCAAGAGGCTGGGAGCTTGTAGAAGTTGCCCTGTTAAACTAGGGGCCCCATGCCTGGATGCGGCATGCATAGTAGGCCTAAATTAGCTGAATAAGCTAGGTATAACAGCCTACTCAAAATAAAGTAAACAGCAACAACAACAACCCCAGCCTACGTCGGCTACGCCACTGGAGTTTTACCTCTGGGCATGCAGGAGCATAGCAGTCATCATAGCTAAGAAGCATAGGCGTGAAATCTTGATTGGCTAGCAAAGGCAGCACCATGGTAAAATGTTGGGTTAACTCTACAATCCAGCGGCACAGTGGTTAGGGGCATGGTGGCAGGGCGAAAATTCCATTTAAATCCTAAAAATTTATTTCTCACGGCTTCCTGCCTCCTCTCCAGAAGTACCTGATGTAGTACAGCATCAGCTGCTTGCTATTGATATGCTTGCAATATTTGCGTCATGATCCTTTTGGGAGTAATTTATGTCACCAGTGGGGTAGGCACAACCCTTACATTTTGCTCAAAGCTATTCCCCTCTCGCTGTGTTGGGGGATTGTGAAATCTCGACACTTGTGTGGTGAAATCATTTGCGACGTAGTTCGTTGAAACTATTTGATTTCTCTGGTAAGACGGATGGCGTCGAGAGGTCAGCGTTGCAAATGCAAAATCTGAAATTCCCTGCCCTGACTATTTGTGAGCTGATAAAAATCTTAATCTTCCATTGAATTTCATATTAAAGAGCTATAAAAATATATGAATGGATAGTCTGTTTTGCTTTTTCTAATGTGGTCTAACTTTCCTTGCCCGTAATAAAAGCTCGTTCATTGTTTTCCTTTTAGATCTAACGAGCATCTTATCCGAAGCTCTGCGTCGCCAAAAAATGTATGCTGTGGTTTGTGATTCGACTGGGCTCTCTTAAAATATATGTTGAGAACAATGAATAGACTGGCTTGGACGCTGAATGTTTTGCAGCGTTTGTTAAGAGCAGACTGTCAATTGCTAATACACGTTTTTTTATAAGAAACGAACTCTCTGACTTAATATTTCGTCAAATCCAGTCTTAAATGCATGTTGAATTTAAAGACTTACAATGACAGTAACAACCCACATTAGGCAATTGTGATGCAAGGCAACGGATGCTCAGGTTTTGTTAAGCATTTAATCAACATCCATTCTATTTTCTTGCTAGTTTGCTCAAAAAAGTTACTAGTAACACAGTTCTTACAAGTTAATTTTTGAAACTCGGCCTGCCTATGTATTTTAACTGTTTCTTAATTTTTGCCTAATTTCAGCCTCAAGTTTCTTATAGATATGTTTCTTATAAAAAGCCGTGCTCAAGCAAGAGACAGATAAGAGAGAGTCTGGTCAGGTCCACACAATTTTTATAAGGATACCTAGCTTTTTCCGAGCATTAATATTCTTAAATTTTTCTGGTTTTGGGCCTAAGATTATTTTTAAATTATTCTTAAATGTCAGAGGTCTAGCTCGGCCTGGAAATGCTCTCGATTCTACCTCTATTTCCCCCCAATTCTTGGGGCTTAGAGGGTGCCTCTGGGAGCACTTTTTAGTTCTGGCACGAGCATTTAGGACCGGATACCCTTCCTGACGTCACCAATGGTCTGCGGTGGGCCTAGAGCCCAGGATCATGTTGGTCTGAGTCGAGTGCATTACCGCTAGGCCATGTTAGCTCGGCCTGGAAATAAAAGAAATACATTCAAATCTTTGTTGATTTCATAATTATACACTTTTTGAGGAACCACTTTACAAGGAACCTACATGGAGACGGCTAAAATATTTATGGAACTTATACTACTAATGGAGAAAAATCCAAGGAATTTTCCAATTTCAAACATGTTTTTAACTGCAAATAATCGAGAACTAGGAAGCCGGTTCCATTGGCAACTTACATAGATGCATTTATGAAACTTCTTTCCTACCTTATTTGTGCTTTTCATCTTGAGTTCTAGCCAAAATAAAAAGTAAAGTTCAGAATATTGATTTTTCCTTATGTTTGTTTTATGGCACTATTTGTTCAGTGAAAATTATGGAACTATTAAGGAACTTCTGGTTCTAGAATTTGATAAAAAGAGGCCCAAAAATAAGGAACTTTTAAAACTAGGCCTTGAGCTAGGTTCCTTATAAAATAAAAATCCTGTAACGCTTATTTGGTGGGCAATGACAAACAGTGTCAATTCATCGATTGAAATTTGTTTACAGTTAAGGCCTTAGGCCCTCTCGTCTACAAGCATCATGTTAGTAACAATGTGAGAAAACTGTTGTTCGGCCGCTGTGAAGTAGCATCATAAAGAGCCATTCGATTGATTATAGAGCATGGAGCAAAGTACAAGATGACTAGAAGTAATAAGTATTGCATTGATTGTCCTAACATTAATGTAAAAGCACCATTATAGGCCGAATGTACAAAAATTCTGAATCTTGAAGCTTGAACCTTGCATTATTCTTAATTCATTCTAAAATTCTGCTATTTTAAGCGATTCTAAGCTTTAATATTCTTATGAAATTTATTCTTATGTAATAGATAGAAAGTACTTTTCAGGCATAGCTAGCTGCAAAAATATTCAGCAGAGTTTTGCCAGTTGCAGGAGCCGGCCATGATTTGGCACCATTGATACGACAGCAAGTTTGGAAGACCAGCAGAAAAGTGAAGACAGAAAGGCAGCGAAGAGCACGCCTGGTGTGGTCTTGACTTGACCGACTGCATTGACAGTCGGCAGAGTTCTACCAGTTGGTGAAAGGAAGCTATAGAGAAGAGTTTACAACTGTTGCAATAGAATTGGGTGGAGTTGATGCTGGAATCTATCATTTATTGTTACACCAGGTATGCCTATCTTCAACAATTTATCCAACATCTTTGCTACAGTGCACATTTTATCGGAAAACGTGCTCTATGATTTCACAAGAGCTCCTACAGTAATTCAGTAGGCCGCTCCATATTTGCAGAATTTCCCAGTTACCTTTTCTTTCTGTTGGTTTACAATCATATATAATTTGAGACCACAACCCGTAGGTATCAAGGAACTTGCTTCGGGTGCGCCCACTTGAAAGGCATGTTGTTTTTGCTGAAACTGGGGTAAATAAGGCGATATAAGACCCCGTTTTCAATGCGTGTATTGTTGAAGCCGAATTCCTTAAGTCTTTCTTATATTGGCTTTACCACCACACCCTCTCATTCTTGCTTATGTCTGCTTTTGAGTGTTGTTGTATATGAGCCATTTATGGGTTTCATTACCGGAGGAAATTAAGGACTCTGACACACTATCTAATTTCAAAACAAAAATTAAATATTGGAAAGGAAGTACTTGCATCTGCAGTTTGTGGAAAGTATTTGTTAATAGAATAGGGTTTTTATGGTTATATTCTTTTGCTCTTAAAGAAGTCAAAGTCAAAGTCCTTTCCCGCGCCCAGTGGCGCATAGGGCGGCGCCTATCTCCGTTTCTATAGCCCTAGGCCACGCGCCTGCGAATGCAGTGAAAGCTATAGCGGGGGGCTGGTCCACTGGTAGCTCCGCGAGTTTAACTTTCCCACTCCATTCTCATATGTCGAGTGCCAGACAAGAAGGCAGTGAGTACCATTTTAAAAGTCTTTGGTATGACTCGGCTAGGGCTCGAACCAACGACCTACCGGTTGTGAAGCAGACGCTCTACCACTGGGCCATCACTCCGGTTTCTAAAGAAAGCTATATAATGATTTTTTTTCTTTCATTCGGTTGGCATTAATTAGCTATTTAGCTATATTCCTATTAGTTTGCCAACATTAAAAAAATTGTAAATATATAAATTAAATGAACCTGATCTTTGAAAACCAGAACTACAGTTTCCCCATTACGAGGCTGTACCTCCTACTCAATTGTGGGAAATGGCTGCCACAATGCCAAGTTCCCTTCAAGGGACCTCAATTTGCTGTCAAAGTTGTTTGTTCAATACGAGGTTCTGCCACCATAGTTGCCAGACATTCTCTTCGGTTCTAGGAAAATTCCCTCTCAGAAAATTCCCAACCAGAAAACTACCGCCGGACACTTCCCTCCTGGAGAACTCCCTCCTAGGAAAACACCTACCCTGGATTCGCCCTCCCTAAGATTCCCTTTCAAAAAGCTTCCACCACATGATTCCCTCCCTAATTTTGGGAGGGAAATTTAGGGTGTGAGACTTCCTAGGTGGGAATTCTCCAGGAAGGAATTGTCCGGTGGGAATTTCCTGGGAGGGAATTTTCTGGAACTCATTCTTTTCCGATAAGAATTTTTCGCATTGTTGGTTTTCTCTTCAGGTGCTCTTCTAGTCCGCTCTGAAATATTATCTTACCTCGACACGCCTCTAGACCTTTTTTATTTCAGAAATCAGCTTAAGATTCGTTGTGGCGTTATAGCTCTTTTGTTACTTTGCCAAGTAAAGTTGAACGCTCACTCAGCTCTGAAATCATTGTCGTTTTGAATGGATTTATGATGAATTTATCTTATTTTGCACATATGTGTTTTAGTTTCAACGATTTGATTGCTGTAGATATGTTGAATAGTGGTTAGAGCGCATGCCTCCCACGCGGAAGGTCTACAGTTCGAGCCCGACTCGATGCCCTGACTGAATGCTCGCCCATTGTTCACCCAGCAGCAAATGGGTACCTGGTGGCAACACTGGGGAGATCAAGGCGGCGAGGAATGGAACTGACCACCCTACCTCACATGCCGATGGCTCAGCATAAGTTTCCTCTCTAACAGGCACTCCCCTACGTACGAAAGCATATGGGACTACCTTTTATGTTGAATTATCCTCAGCTATCAGATGCAAAGTTATGCTAGGATGTGCTGTTTCAACCACTCGGTGTTCTTTATCTGCTATATTCCTTCCATGTTATCAGGTATGCGCTTATGAAGGCATGGGGGTGTGACTCTCCCGTTATGTCCGAACCTGCGGGAAAGTTAATCATGATGGAGGAACTTTAGCATACTGTTGACCACTTTGCTTCCTAGTCCTTCATGTATTAGTTGTTCGTAACTTTTAGTCAAATTTTTGCAAAGGAAATTGTCAAAAGAAATTATCAAGGCAAATATCTATTTACACGTATTTTTATAAAGTTTTTTTTGCCCCAGAACTGAAACTTTCTTTACTTTTTCACGATTCCAGTATCAAAACTTACACACTGACGCTCGAAGTTGTTTGCATGCTACACAATTTTATAGGCACTGTTTCCTTGGTCAGCCAACTTAAGCTCGGAAGATTGATAGATAGATGGTCCATTCTTTCTTTTTACCTATGCCATTTCAACGTGAAGAATGGTAGACAACGAGGAATCGTACAGTTAGAAACAAATTGCCAACAGCGAATAGTAAAATAAATTAGTTCATCCAGATTACATGTATGAATTTTGTGCCAACAATGCCAAAGCATCTTTGTTGTGGCTACTTAAACCGCTCCCATTCCAAGCTCCTTTAATTAGGATATATTGATGACGACATAAATCAAATTTGATCCCGCCGTTAGGTGGAACTTAATTCTAGCTCACTAATCGATGAATCGATTTGGGTCTGTTATCCCTCACCTTTTGTGCTGGACGTGCGTCACTAGTATAGTCGGTTGTAAGATTTTCAAAACACTGTTGCACACGCTTTGCTTGAAAAGGAGATTTTATGTGCTTGCGTGAATTGAGACGATTGAAGCAACTGGTCCCCAAAGGCCACATAGACAAATTGATCCAGCTTTGCTTATTTCGTTTTATTAACACTACATTTCAGAAAAAATGGAAGGGAGGAGTAGTCGGAGCTGTGGATCTTGGGGGACTGTAAGGGCTCAACTCCATTAGTAATTTGTTCTGCTGAGTCTCCCAAGCAGTATTGAGGGGCCTGCGTCCAACGTTGGCATCCAAGTAGAGATTGGGTCGTATTTGGAAGCTTTTATCGTGCACCGTTGTGTTGTATAGAAGATTCCGTAAAAGAGGATTTTCAGTAACATGCAAAAGTAGAGCACACAAATTTGCAAGAGAGCTGATTGTAAATAGAGAAAAAGGCAGTTAAGGATGGTATCAAAGACAGAGAATTACATTTGAACTGTATAGCATTTATAACAGAACATGTATTAATCATCCTTTTTCGTACAACGGCTGACAGATACAAATTGGATTTGGTACAATGCTCCATTCAAGAATCATGCGCAGCATTAGGCGATCTTACCAAGAGAAGTATGACATGCTAGCTTTTATCTGAAAGATTTCCATTCACACTGGCTAGCCCATGACTTCACAAACTGGCCATTGGACGAGAAGGCCCACACTGCAGGAACACTCCATTCTAACATAATTCATGTGTTCAGGGAAATACCTTATACATATTGTCATGCTAAACGGTTTTTTTATCAGAAAGCAATTTATAAGCAGTCTAGTACAAGACAGCCTAAAATTTAGGAAACTTTTAGAACTACAAGGAAAGAGCTAAGAAACTTTAGGCAAATAGCACATTGAAATCTCTACCTGGTTCAACTAAATAATTGTCAGATAGTCTGACACGCATCACAAAACCAACCTCAGTTTCCAACGAATGCCCACGATTTTACTTTAAAGTTCAAGATCTTTATTTAAATCTGCACTATCACTAATAGCATACGAAAAATTCGAGTTGGGCTAACCTCGACCTCCGTGAGGTACGTCCCCGAGGAAATGTACACGTTTTTTTACAACAAACTACTTTAAAAGCAGCCTGGTACTAGACAGCCTAAAATTTAAGAAACTTTAGAACCACAAGGAAAGGTCCAAGAAACTTTGGACAAATAGCACATTGAAATCGTTACTTGTTTCAACGTAAAGCCGTACCAGAACAAAGTGAATATGGCATTGCTTTAGAATTTAACTCGTACTGACACTGTTTGTTATAAGACAAATATCCTACGTTCTGCGTACGCTACCACAGAAATTCAGTTCGCTAAATCAAGAAACTTTTAGAACTAGGCCTTGAGCTAGGTTCCTTATTAAAAAGATGCATGTATGGGCCTTGGTTTTATTATATTTCTTCTTTCTCTTTGTTCACAGTTATTATTCGTAGAAAGTTCATCCGGATGCTTTCTTTTCCGTTTCTTAGCCTCCACAACAGTAGGTTTACTATTTTTTCGTTTCCTTATTGCTTTTTATTCATAGTCGCTTGATTTTATGGTTACACTGCATAAATTTGATTCCGGCTTCACGCCATTTCTCTAGTCTTCTCTCCCCACGGCTTTCCTATTCTCTATAGAATATTGTCTTTCTTTGTTACTTTGTTCTATTTAGAAACCTTCCTTTTCATGCATTGATTGTGCTCCGAACATACCACATGTTGCCATTGTACATTACAACCATCCTTTTCTGCGTTGTGTTTCCTGTTTGAGCAGGGCTCACTTAGCTACCCGTGTACCTAAAGCAATGACGTACTTAACTGCACCACTGAAAATGTTGACTTACGTGTCATATTTATCAATCTTTAGGAGTACACACAGTGACGGATTTAGGAGATGACTACTGCGGAGGCGTAGCTTATGAAGAGCATTGGGTACCACGTCCTTCAGATGCTTGGGAGGTCACGTCCAATTTCATTGCTTCATCTTAAAAATTTGCTTTTTATTGTAAAAACCTCAAGCCGTGACTGAAGAGCAATTCTAACAACAAAAACAGGTCGTATTTTGTAGCTTACCGAATGGTATGAAAAAATTGCAGAATTTACCCGAATGGTACGGCAATTTGGGAGGGGGGTATTGCACCCCATACACTCCCCAGTAGATCCGTCTATGAGGACCCTCAATCAGGGATGTGCTGACTGGGGGGCGTAAGGGGCGTCACGCTCCCAATGTTTTCAAATTTGCAAGAAAGCTGCTGCAAGAGAGTTGGCAACAGTATTTTCCGTGACCCATTTTTTAGTAATAACAGTTGGTCAATTGGTCAAAACGCCCCCCCCAACAGAAGGTGTCTTGGCACATCACTGCCCTCAATACGTGAATACTGCATTTGATTGTCACAGTGTCAAAATCTTTTCCATCCATGGCTCCCACGGATACTTCCCAGCGAAATTGTCATGGTTTAGAAAGTAATCCCGATTCTTCATTTTCAAAATGAGCCGCAAGAATTCCTCCGTCAATAGGAGATTTGCTCCTCTTCAAATTTATCCTGGACTGATCACACATTTTTTCATAGGCAAAGTGTTATAGAAATCCAGAAATCCTAGTTCTAGAGGCCCTTAACTAGCTTTTTTTTATTGAAAGAAGGTTATAGAGTTCTAGAGACCCATAAAATCTATGGAGCTAGTAGTAGTACTACACAAAAATTGAAGAGTGCTAGGCCCAAGATGTTTTCTTTTGAAACATGTGAATTGCCAAAACTTTCCTATTTTCTTTCAAGTTTCATACACGCTTTGTTTTCGTAAGAAACCGAGCTCAAGGCCTAACGCTAAAAGTTTCTTGATTTTTGGCTATAGTTTAGTTCTAAAAATCGCTTAAAATTTTCTTAATTTAGCGAACTAAATTGCTGTGAAAGTGTACGCAGAATGTGAATGTAGCAAACTATTCGTCCGATAACAAACAAAATGCGTCAGTACGAGTTAAATTCTAAAGCAAAATCATAGTTAAATTGGTTTTGGTACAGCTTTACGTTTAACCAGCTAAAGTTTCAATGTGTTAATTGTCTATGGTTTCCTAGCTCTTTCCTTGTAGTTCTAGAAGTGTCTTAGATTTTAGGCTGTCTAGTACTAGGTTGCTTATAAAGTTGTTTCTTATAAAAAAAACGTGTAATTATTTTTCAGTCCTTGTTATCGTTAAAGATAATTAATAATCACTTAAAGATAATCAAGTCTGTAATTGGTTGCAATGTAGGAAAACCGTTGTAGTTACAAGGCTGGAATTACCAAGAGTCATGTGATTATATCGTTTTAGGCGGTGACCGAGTTGGCGGAAAGCGGGCGCTATGTAACTTAGCGAACCTTACATGGGATGCTAGAGGCCTCCAGACCGCAAGCCGACGCTGTAACCGCAGAAATTCCACAGTACGTTGTTGTGATGAATTCGATTTGTAATCCCCAATGAGTGTCATTTGCCGCGTAGCTGCTATTCATAACAGTCGGAGCAACAAGAGCGTGAAAGTCCCAACTCCATGTGTTAACTATATCGGTAAGTTGACACTTATTCCACTAAGTACACATTGATTGGTTCTGAATATTAGGCAAGTACTATCAAATTGGCCAAACGTACTTGCTGCTAGTTGTTTTCAATTGTGTTTAGGTAGCGCAAGCCAGTGAGATAGCTTTTAAATTTTGGGAAATTTTCACGAGATTGCCATACCACCATACAAAGGTATATTCACCAATTCATGAATTATCTGTTAATAGGCCTGTTTCGTGTTGTATAGACTTTCTAGCAGTTGTTCAAGCAACTGCTGTTTTTATCAATTTGGGAAAGATCTTTCTGCGGAATTGCTGGAAATGTTACAAGTTTCCATTGAATCAATTGCAATGTATACTTTGGGCTAGGGGTTAAGACTCAAGAATGATTATATTCCAGAGTCGTGCTTAGTGCTGACTGCGTACTCGAACATCCGCTTTCATAAAGTTCAAACTGGATTTATGCTGGGTCCTTACATAAATGTATGGTTAATTTATACACCATTTCGAAGATATTGCGATATTTGTGACAGAAAGGGCATTCACCTGTAATTGATTGTAGACAGTTATGGTTGGAAGAGATGAATCGCAAGAGCTAAGGACAAATATCGCTTTCTATGATCAATATAGACATTTTCTTCAATACAACAATGATTTTCTATCAATTGTTCAGTATCTCTACTTACTAAGTGAATATTCTCAAGGCTAGAATAATTCCTGTTATTTGCGCGTATATTTTAGCGATAAGTTTTGCCCATCCGCTAGGCCCCAATGAGAAATAGACTTTGAATGTTTGTATAGTCATGGTTCAAACTCTCTTTATGTCAGAATTTGACACACTGTTGCCAGTGGTAGTTACTTTTGTACTAGTACAATAATGTATTAAAATGCTTTGTGTAGATCGTTTGTTAGTTTTCACAAAGTCAACAATTGGATTAGGTATATTTTTGTAACTAAATCGAAGTGCGGTAGAATTTCTATCACCATTTGCTTGCAACAAAACCTGCTTGAAGCACAAATGAAGTTGATTTGGTTCTAGGCGCAGTATATTACATAAGTTTCACATCAACATGCTAGACCTATAAAGCGAAAAACATCCCATCCATTTGTTGAGTCCCCATTCTGCTTGGCACTCAGGATTGTAACTCAAACTTGCTTACGACTTATGGAGCTTATCTCGGTTACCGCGGGAATGCTAAGTAACTATGTGAATTGGCCCCAATTAGCTGGTATACGTGATAACAGCCGAATTTTCGTCATGTTCGGTGTGAACACTGTAACATCGCATCTGTACGGGACAAATCAGGCACCTTTGTCATTGGGAATTGTGGTTGAACGCAATTGTACTAATTCAAGTTGAATTTTGTTATAACAGATGTTTTACGTCAAAATCGAAAGTGCATGCATCCTAGATCCTGTTTAAATGCTCTCAAAATTTCACAAAACATCGCTACATATTTTATCTAGTGAAATATAGAGATCGTTTGAACACTCGTCTCTCAACATCGCTGAACTTTGCTAAATGTTTCGTTCAAATGTTTAGCGACGTTTTGTGAACTGTTGAGAGCGTTTTAACAGTGCCTGAGACTCTCTGTTTTGCGTGACGAACAGTTCGTGTCTTCTAACCAGAAAGACCCTGTTTGCATGAAGAGGGTTCTGCGCTCTTTGCTTACCCTCTCTTATGTAAACGAAAAAGAATTTAAATGATAAGAGCTTCAAAACGAGATCTCGGCAAAGATGCCTAGTCCTCTTGGGATTGCTGGCCACCCTGCATGTAAACAGGGCATAATTGTGATTCAGAGCTAGGGAGCTGGCAATCTCCCAGTTCTGACTCATGCGTTGAATCCTTGTTTGTCACAGTTTGTCACAGTTTGTTTTAGCAGCTAATATTAAATTGGGTAGTCTGTATTAATCGAGATGATGCTCAATTTTTGCAACTGGGCTTCTGTAAGTAAAATCCACGATCTTTTTTTATAACAATACCCAATTCTTCGCAGAGCTTCAATATTCTCAAATTTTTTCGGTTTGAGCCTTAGATTATTATTAAATTATTCTTTAAATATCGAAGGTGTAACTACGTCTGAAAATGAAAAGAGTGTGTTCAACTGTTTATTGACCAAAATAAAAGTAGAACAGAATAACAAATATTGCATCGATAGTGAAAAGGTTAATCTACAAGCAATACTATAAATCAAATACAAAAAAATTCTAAGTGTTGATGAAACTTGAGCTTTGCCTTATTCTTAAATTACACTGAAATTTCAATAACTCCGAGCTCAATATTCTTATAAACTTTTTTCTTATCAAAAAAATATGTTTTAGTGTTTGCTGCAATAAGAAAGAACCTTCATTACAACATATGTTCCAAAACTGACAGACGCTGTTAATTCAGGGCTTTTTCAAAAGGAGCTGAATGTATTGCTACTTTTGCTGCCTAATGAATTCTATGGTCTTTAGGAGATTGAAGAGGAACTAGCCCTAAAGCACTGGATAAATCCTTCAGGATTTAAAATGCTTTCATTGTTATAGCCGTTAAACGAAAGTTCAAAAGCTCTGATGGAAGGATAAGAAAAGGCTTTGCAGTGTAAGAGGATCTCTTTAACTGCAATGTCTAAAAGGATGGCAATCTTCGGTTTTCTAAACTGAGAACAGTAAGAAGTAGATGACTAGCATCATGATTATGATGATGATGATAGCAGTCGTCAGAACTGTGCAGCTTGGGAGTTATGACCGAGGTGTCAAGCATGTCGGCAAAATTTGAGTATTGTTCGAACAATGTTGTGTTCAATGGACAGAATATCTCATAAAATACCCCCCAAGAATCACAAAACAGACACAGTACACCACAAAAATCTCGACACATATTTCTCCCCTCGATAGAAATTTACTATGGGAACCTCTCCGCGCTAAAGCTTTAGATACTTCCTCTTTTTTGTTATCGTCCAGGTTATGCTCCATATTTATTCAAGCACTCATGTTGCTACAAGTTGGTACAAGTCCCCATTTCCCTTCGAGTCACATTTATTCAAGATAGTCTGCAAACTAACTCATTAACGTAAACATCTGAATTGGATTGTGGGGCATGGATATGCTCTATGTATAATATCACCAAATCTTAGGCGTCACGTGCCATATCTGCCCTCTCCACAGCCCTCCCCATTGCCTTGGGGCCTGTGCTACTCTCTCATGATTAGCAGCTAAAAATAGAATGAATCGTCAGTCTTTTGAGGAATATTCTCTACAGAATTTTTCTCCAAACCGTAGCTTTAATCACATCATATTTCCTTAAATTCCAAGCTTTTGTGTCATTCTTTTTATGGTTCCTTTGTGGTGAGTAAAACTAAATCACACCCGCTATAACATGCGATGGCAATATCTTCCCCCGTACTGTTTATAGCTGGCAACGGGATGACATACCTTCTTTTTGTAGAATAGTGAGTTGAAATCTAGTCTGGGATAAACATGCGAGTTTATTTCAGTATGTGCAGATATAGACACTTGGTAGGTGGCATTCGGTTTACAGATTCTTAGGTATTGGGTAGTATTGTGGGAGGCGCTTTCTTTGTTACAGTAATCTACTCCAATCAATGCAATCTCCTTTAGTCGCAACTTATTGCTAGCATCATTATAACTGTTTAGAAATAGCTCTTTTCAAACATCTTCGTGATTTTCAATCCATCACGATATCGGTTGCAATTCTGTAACACCCTTACTGGCAGCATTGATCAGCTTTTTTCTTTTTCTGACTGTATCTTTATGTTTGATAGAAGTTCTACCGTGGCACCTGAGGTTTAGCGAAACCCGAGATACCTAGAACAGTACCTAGGGATACCACTTTCTGTATACAAGGGAACACATTGATAATGTCCTTTCTTTTTAAACACTTTTCCACCAGATCTATGGTTACTATGTCCATCCAAATTATGTTGTTCTTGCCTTTAGTAGTTATTAATTACAATCTTTTTTGTAAAAATAAAGCTTATTAGGAATAAGAAGCTCAGAATCGCTGAAATTTAAGAACAGTTTAAGAGTATTGCAAGACCGAAGCTTCATCAAGACTTAGAAATTTTGTGTATTCAAGTTATAGTACTTTATGTAAATTAACTTTGCACTCCAATATCGAATAACATGTTGCAAACGACAGGTGAAGGCAATGGAAATTACGAAGGAGTCTGTGTCAGGGCTTCTTCTGTACTTTGCTGACTACCAGAACACTATCAAAATTTGTAAACAGCCGCCTTCCATGAATTATACCAACATGAAAATATGACTCGTTGACCGTCCATTGAAATGAATGGCCTAGCAATTTTGCACAAAATTAGACTTAAATTACAAAAAAAGCTGCGGCATTTCGAGCTGTGAACTCTTCAGAAATGAAATCAGAAGAACGAAATGCATAGAAGCGCAAAATTTTATTCTTGGTTAGAGATGTGTAATACAGAGGTGACACGATAGCACCTCCGAGAGAAAGGCCGACTGTATGTAAATTAACTTTGCACTATCGATAGAATATTAATCTTGAAGTCACATTACCCGAAAGTGGATAATGTGTGGGTGTGTGACTTGGGTTACAAAGCTAAGGTATTCTTAGACTCAGGAATAACAAAATCTTTCATTAATTGAAATTATAACTTGATCTATAGTTGTTCTAAGTGAGAACTGTAGTAGTTGCAGCTCACTAAGCTACAGCATGATATTTGGCTGATCCCTTTTCACAAACCATACACCTTTTTTCTATGGGGTTTTGATTTCGGGGTGTTGTCCCCTTGCCCCCAGCAATTTGTACCTTATTTTGATATCAAGGTAAAGTCTCTACCAGTTCCAATGTAAAGTTTGCTGTGTTCTTGCGAGTTATTGTCTTAGCAATAGAGCGTTGAGTTTAGCTTTCTATTCAATTGGTTTTCAATGGAATTAATGGAATTGCACAGACATGTTAGGCCTCTAGGTCTCACTAGGTCATATCGCATTCATTTCGGAACAAGTAGCTACCAGAGGACAATTCTTGATACATTTTGAAATGTTCCACTGCTCTAAGTTTCTTTGTGTTGCCTATCACAACAATCATAATAGTCTAAAAAGTATGGGTGGCTGGTATGCAGACATGAATTTTCTCTATGCTATCTGTGTTTTCGATAATAAATTCTTTGTCTAAAAGGCTTCGCGTGTGTCAATGAAGCTGACGTGTGGTAGTAGGGTGTTAAACTTAGTAATGTAATGCATTTCGCTCTTTTTGCGCCAGTCGGAACTTAGTAATGTAATGCATTTCGCTCTTTTTGCGCCAGTCGGAACTTAGTAATGTAGTGCATCTCGCTCTGTTTGCGCCAGTCGGAACTTAGTAATGTAGTGCATTTCGCCCTGTTTGCGCCAGTCGGCAAAGTGTATATTTAATATTATTTTAGTTACATTTTTGGGACTGGGTATTAATTTTAGGCCCAAGTTACCGCGTGATCATGCGCGTTAAAGATTGCTAGGGACTAACTGAGAGCAGATGTGAGTTGTGAGACAGTGAAGGTGCACAGAGATAAATCTTAAATTTCGGTATAAAACTGCAATAGGCCCATAGTTCAACCTCCACTTTTGTTCCTTGCAAAAGGGCATGAATTATAAGACACAAGATCGATGAACGACTTTGTTCAATTTGGATGTTTGATATATTAGTCATTAAGGGGCATTGCCTCCGTGCCCACTGCAGTTTCGTGAGGGATTTTGACATTTTAGCACAGTTTCTAGCAATTGCAACTCTGATTAGTTTCTTTAGACAGTTTGCTTGGATATAGTAGACTTGAAGTCTACATGTCGATATACCAATTAAGTTGTAATAAGAGCCCAGTTCTTTATAGTTGAAAGCAGCTGTTACACTTCAAACAGGCCACGCTTCATCCAACAGAAAAGTTCATAAATAGTCTGTTGGTACTACAGAACTTAAGCAGAGCACGAAAAGGCGGCAACATTTTTAGACATTCTGAAAAGCTTTTTTCGTCCGACACTCGTCAGAGTATGAAACGTCGGCTAGCACGAAAAAAAGCTGACACTTTTTCGTGCTCTGCTTAAGTATAAAAATTGCTGCGCTGGTAAACAGGAGCTATTAAGTAGCGGTTGAACGGTAATCCGGTCAATCTAAATGCAGCATAAATGTGACTTGAAGATAATTGATATGATATTTAAGTGTTAATGTAAGGGGTTTATGGCTACTTGTTGCCTTAGACTCGTTATATTGACACATTGTAGCTCTCGTATAAGATTTTATGTGTCTCATATCCGTGATACGTCCAGTATCCTGCAGGCCCGTAGTCATGGGGTGGCATGGGGTGGTAAATGCCACCCCCGGGCAATAGGACACTAGCTTTTTGCCACCCCTGGGAAATTTTTTGTAATTGTTTATTGTAGCTTTATATTTTCAGCTAAGAAGAGATCTCCTGAAAGTTGTTTTAAGCTCGACCTTGGTATTTGTGACATACCAGAATGTTCAATTTTTCCTGCACACACATTATCAATTTGATTGCGATAACATACAGTATGAAATAATCTCTCAGATTCTGTACCACGTGATTCCTCTAGGACAATCTTGCCATCCCTGAAGCATAGGCCTGGCTACGGGCTTGGTATCTTGATCTGTGCACAAAGTTTCTTACTCCTGTAGCAGAGGTGTAGGGCTACATTTTTAACCAGGGGAGCTCAAAGCAGAATTTTGGAGACCGTGCCGTTTAGAATCGTGCAAAATAACTCCACTTCATTGCTCGATATTTCACTAAAGACAAAACTTGTGCTAGGCCATGAAATTATATTTTAGTGTAAGCAAATATTGAAATAGGTTTGCAAATCTTGAGTAAAGTAGAGAAATCTGAGAAAAATGTTCAATAGCTTTGCATTCAAAGGGGGGGCCTGGGCTGTCCCAAATCTTCGACAGATTTGACATGGAGGCTGTGTCCCCCAACCCCCCTGAACTACATCCTTGTCCTCTAAGCAAGCTGAATGATTACATTTGCATTCTGTCGTGTATGAATTGTACGCCGATATAAACAATCTAAACCTTTTACATTGAGTTTGCAAACTAGAGAGCTAGAGCTCTAAAATTTGCTCAGTATATTGACGATTTGCGGCCTTTAGAGTGTTACACACACATAAACACACACACACACACACACACACACACACACACACACACACACAGAGAGAGAGTGGTGTAGAAGTAATAACTATAATGATAATAATAATAATCTATATTTATTCAGGATAAATTGGTCAACTAAAAAGCTGCTATCCATGAAGATCCTGTCAAAACTAAAAGCTAAAATACTTAGAAAGTGGTGTATGGTAATTACGGGTTTACGAAGTAAAAGTAAAAGCTCGTTGCTAGAGGGGCTCTATTATTGCACGTGTCTTAAAACAAGCTTTGAAGTTAATCCAAGTAGTTATGTAAGAAAATGATAATGTGGCCTAGTAAACAACGTATCTTATTACCCTACATCAATTTTTCCACAGTTTTTTAAATCTAAAATGGCCTTTTGCAACCGGATAATGATTCTTCTATGCTCTTATGTCCAAAAACTTTACAGAGTGGGGGGGGGGAGATTCCCCCACCCCCTCTTCTACGCCACTACCATTCTTTGCATAAATCCCTATATTTTCCTCTATTTTCTTAATTGTTATCCAAAATATCAATTAAAGCGTGATAATACCAAATTTTACTTTGTCTGGCGGGTGCTTTACTTCAATTCAATAGCCAACATAGGATATTCCATGCATGATTACAGTAACTAATGCCAGATAAGAGACAGAGTTGAAAGTCTTGCTCTAATCTCATCATTTTACAAAAGCCCAATCACAAAGTAGTCATTGGTTGAACGTTTAAGGGTGAAATCAATATAACGAAATACTTATTAATATATAGTCTAGAAATGACTGGGAAAGCATGGCACTAACGCTCAATAAAATTACAGTGACTGTCAAGTTGATGATCGGATCATCTTTCACTGTGTAAATGATTCACTTTCAAATATGTCATAGCTTTTTGCAATATTGACAAGATTTAATAGAAAAAACCTCTGACTATGCTGTCCTCTGCTAAGTTTCCAGATTGCATTCCCATTTTACAAGAGCAAGAGTTGGGCTCTATTAATTTCAATGTGGAAATATCGCCTTCTAACTGATCTAGGGGGTAATGAACTTGTATAAGACAGCTTTACGTAGAAATCATGTAAACAGCCAATGCTATAGCATTACTATAGCACCATAAGCGTAGGAGGCGGGGGCAGGGGGATACAGCCCCCAAGTTGGGCAGAAATCCGTTTCAATCGGGAAAATTTTCTGAAAGAACAATAGAAAATTCGGGCAACAGCCCCCTAAATTTGAAGTCCTCCTGCGCCCATGTCTGGTATTACTTATATCCAAGCATGAAGCAGCGTTTCAAATGCTTTAATGCGAGAAACATGTATAGGTAGATGATAAAACTTGGAGATTTGTATTATTTCACCTGTTTCGGTATACCTTTTGTTTTAGTTAGACATGGCCCTTATTAATAACAGCACTGTTGCGTAGCTTGTATCTTTACGTTATACGTATTACAGGGGTCCGTACGGGATTTGGGCAGCTTCGGAAAGTTATGGAAACTGGATGTTTACTAAATTTGGTAATAGCTCGAACTATCCGCAAATTATCTGAGGAACTGGTCTCTTTTGTGGTGCGACCTTTATTAGAATATAAATCATCGGATTATGACCAAAAAATGGGGGAAGATGTATAGCCAGACTAGAATGCAAATAACACGACAGGAATGAAATTTACTGCAGTGCTGCAAAATATTTTTTAATTTATTGTAATTAATCACAATAGCAAAATTGACAGGACGATACTACGGGGAGTAAAATTTAAATTATCTACCCTATGGCCATTACTTTAGACAAGTACACGAAACTGACTATCTGCAACTACAACAACAATTAACACATTCATTAAATGCATACATTACCACAGTGGTCTCCAACCCCCTTATCGCCTCAGACACTGCCCACCGTATGACAGTTAAATCACGACCCAGGAGGGACGTCGAAAGATCACTCTGCCAAGTAAACCTAGCTCAATGTATGCAGGGTTCGTAGGGGTTTTGGAAAGTTTTGGAAAATTATGGAAATAGATAATGCCATTTTCCAGGACCTGGAAAGTTTTGTAAAAGAGAAGATTTTATAATGGCTATGGAAAAGTTTAGGATTTTTGTTTGGGGAAATTCTAAAATATCCTAAAATGGATATAACTTGGTGTTGTATTAGACACCTTATATGAGATGTTTGTTCAATTCTACTATTTGTAATATAAGATACAATCCACCAAAATAATCATCGTATGTAGCATTAAAAACAATGTTTATCTATTTTTGGAGGCTTCAAAATGCAAACGAAAATATGTTTTATGGTTTTGGAAATTTGCTAATTTGGCTTTGGAAAAGTTTTGGAAATATTTTAAAAGGAGTTTGTACGAACTCTGATAATAAAGTAGGAAGCGCCAACTTGCAGGGGCCTTTGCAAGCTCGAGGTGTGGAGTCCAATTCCTTATAACAGACACGTAAATGCAGGAGACACGGGGAGTTATGCCCCTTATGCCCCTAAATGAACAACCCGACAAGATCTTGTGCCCCCTTTCAATAGAATTATGGATATGGTGATTAAGTACCCAGATTAGATAGCTGCCTCTCTCCATAGTGATGGTACAGTCAGTTTTGCCCCCTCAGGACAATACCCACTGCCAGGGCTCCCGAGAGAATTCCGTGGCAAAAGAGAAAGACGAGGCCCCCTGCGAGTGAAGTGGGCAGAAAATTCTCAAGGTCTAGAAACTATCTTTGGAAAGTTACTGCTGGTTTACTTTATGACACTCCCAAACCTTAAAACATTTGCTATGAGGCCTCTTGGACTTTGAGGCCATGGGGCATTTGCCCCCTTCCCTCTCTCGGCTACTTTACCTACTGCTACGAGCTTGCTTTGTGTCTTGTGCAATGCATTAAACTTGTCTTGCATGGTAGTATATTTTCAAACACGTTTTCAGAGGCTTGCTGGAAGTTTTTCTGGTGCTCCGGTGGGTCAGCATGCCTCTTTCACTTAGCAATAGCAAAATACGGAGAGATATGAGTAATGTTGAAGTCCTTTTGTTTTTACTTTGCTTTGATTTTTCCCATGCTGCAATATATATACCGTACACCAGGATGTAATAAACTGCTACATATGTTGTCATAAATTATCACAAATCATCATAAATTATCACAACTGCTTTTCGATTTCAGTCTATTTCTGCAATGACGTATGAGAACCGAGCAAGGATTTATGAGAACTAGCAGAGATTTATGAGAGCTAACATATCAAATATGCCTATTCTCTATTCCTTTCCTGCTCATGTTTCTTAGGCGCAATAGTCTCGATTTTTGTCTGATGTCCTTCTAGAGAGAGCTTCTCGAAACTGGATATGATTGAGTAAAACGCAGAAGTCACATCTTGCTTTTTCCCCCTAGCTATCACTCCACGTTTTGAGGAATCATAGCCATAGGGAAGAATGTAAAACAGGGACCTTATTTATTCCGCAAATTTATTCAAATGTGAAAACTGATAATATCAAATGATGTTAGGGCCGATCTTGTGGCCCTAAGGCGGCTAACAAACAATTTTCCACAAGGCCAGATTTGCTGTGTCAATTAGTGTCAATTGCGATATGATGATATTGTTTGGGGTTAGCTTATCTTAAAGTAAAGTTTGCAGATCTCCAACTCTTTCCAGATCGAGCTTGTTCGTTAATTGCATCGGTGGCATAACATAGTTAGGGGGCCTTAGCTTAAGAATTAATGGTCTTCAACCAAAGGCGTTCCCACAAGATTCCGAATTTCGTATGTTTTCTATTTGTGTTGTGTTTATCGACTTGCTAAAGACCCCAATGGTCTTTTGGCTATATAGCATTGTACTTTGGCAATCTGATGAATTGAAGGGTAGAGGTTGTGTCCCGTATACTTTTGTACGAATTGGAGTTAGAAGGGAGTGCCTGTTGTTGTTTTCATTTGTCATTGCATGTTTTAAGTTGGTATTTACAATATTAACTTAATAGTGATTTAAACCAACTATTTGCAATACAAAAATACCGAATGACTATATACAAAATATCGCATTCCCAAATAACAAGTTGGAGGCAGATCCTGCAAGTGCATTCTTTTCCAGGCCAATTTTTTATCTTATTTTTGAATGCTAGAAGAGTTGGTTGATTTTTGATACTGTCATCTAGGGTATTCCAGGGGAAACTTCCCCTAAAAGACGGTGGTGCCAGCCCAAAGCCTGTACTTCTTATTGTAGGTAATTTGCAAAGGTTTTTTGTTCTTAAATTATTCTCTACACACTTCTTTTCATGAAATTCCCACACAAGCGATGCACTAAGATGGTTTGTTGACTTGTAAATGTCTATCATTAGTTTCTGTGAGCTGTTCACATGAATGTTAGAGAAGGTATCTCTCCCGGGCCATCGATATGTAGTGTGACTACCAGGTTCTCTACTGGGTAGACAGAAAGCGAGAATTCAGTTAAGGCTCGAGCGTGGCTCTACCCATCGACCTTCTTCACAATAGACAAGCTCCAGAATCGCTTTACTACCCCGTTCTCTGATGAATCTACATATTAATGCATATTTTATATATTGTTAGAAATGATGGGTCATAAACAAAAGAGCTGTTACAACAGTAGCAGTGCTAATAACTGTAGTGAATAATAATGGCTTGTTAATACAAAAAGGCATACAATTTTTACAATAATTGCTATCGTTTTTAAATTTACCCTTGCCTGTGTTTGTCACGTAATCTAGCATAATTTCTAGCAGTGATAAAAAGGTTATTGCCAGGAAATAGTTATGCTGGATGGGTGTGGTTCTCAATTTCCCACTTCCCTCACTCCCTTCCTCCCTCTCTTCCTCCGCAAGAATGTTGTTAATTTAAGTATAGGAATAATTGTTCTGCCATTCAATAGTTTAAAGTAAGATATAGACAAATGGAACTTTCGTAATTAAACATTGTATCAGGGGGGGGGGGGGGGG
>OLMO02000297.1:12282996-12293227 GCA_900291935.2 Cassiopea xamachana
GAATTTTTAAACTTGAAATTTGGTGTCAAATTTTCGACTTATACGCCGGAATTTACGGTAATTAGTTTTTCTCTCACTTGTCATATGTTGAGGTACTGCTGGTCTCTTTTCACCGAAAACAAGCAAATGTAAAACATCAAGTTGAAATTAGTATAACAGGCAATTTAGCTATTTGTTTAAAATATCTTTTTACTAAATAAAATACAACTTATGGAAAATTTTGTTATTCTACTATGCTTCCAGGACTATATTTGAACCATTTACAACCATTTTTTTCATAAACAAGACCATATTAATGATTTTGACATCTTATGCTATATTAGAATGTTTTATTTCTTTGGTGATTTTATTTTGAACTTCATCTATTTTCTGCTCAAGAAATTTGCAAATGCAACGGCGGCCCATGCTGCAAAAAGAATTCTAGAAGATTTTTTTCATAACCAAAATCTAGCAAAATTCATTCAAACCCTTAGAAGTGTGTCAAGCACTATAATGTGATATTTATGTGATTTAGATTCTTCATTCATGAGATTTGGACCAGAGAGTCATAGAAATTATCACGATACAGCATCCAGAAGTGAACTGCAATTATGCTTTTATTTCAACATATCTAATAATGAGCTTCCATAGCCTTATTGTCTTATGGAAAATTTTCACATTGCTCATTATTTACTACGTAGGATTCTCAGAAAAAGTCAAAATGGGAATGCAAGAAGCTAATTTTTACTAGCACCCAGCACCTCATTTCTTTGTAGCTGTCAATGAGAATATTAGCACTGTCTTCGTAATCAGGGGCATGGTTGTTTCCGAGAAAGTTTGCACTCAATCACTTACATGCAAGCCATCATAGTATCTCACCCAAAAAAATTGAAAATGGTTCTAAAAACATTTTGAAATCAAATTGCGTTGGTAAATACTCTTACTTGTACGTCATCCACTGAATAAGTATTATTTAACACTGAAAAAGTACTATGCATATTATAACTGCAATAATTTCATGCAGATAATGGAACTTCATTTTGTTTTCATGAAATTGGGGGTCTTCTGTAGCTCAAAAACCTGATGTGCTAGAGATAAACTAAATACATATCTAAAATCAGCGCGAAAAGTATGCTAGGAATTGATTACACCTTTTTTATAAGAAAAAAGTTTATAAGAAAATGAGGCTCAAATCGTCAAAATCTTAAGAAAATCGTAAGAAAATCACGAGGCTCAATTTCCAAAATTATTTTTTTTATAGGCCAAAAAGCGGTATTTCGTTGTTATTGCATTCAAAATGTTGTAGATGGAATTCAAATTCAAGTTTACAATATTATTAACGACAGTGTAAACCACTCTAGCCAGTTTATTTCAGTAAAAGTTAAGAAAAATTTAAGAAAATCTGAGGCTCAATTTCGGTAAATGTTAAGAAAATTGAGGCTGAGGCAAAATAATGATTTTCTTATAAAAAAAAGGTGTATTGAAGTTTCAGATGAAGAATATGCGTTGACCAGTGTCATTTTTCCGAAAATGTGATATTAGGGACCGCATTAAAACTCAATTGCTCGTCCTGTCTTATGCTTTGCTGTTCTTATATGACATTAGCATTTCAGATATTCCTAGATGCTGTGCTCACATGCTTGACCCCCCGATAATTACTTTTAAAACATTTGCTAGACCTCCTCTTATTGTGACCCCCCAGTTTTCAACGGGTTTTACAGTAAGATGGGTTATATGCTCGCATGTTTACCCCATCCCCGCTTTTCTTGAACCCCTGATAACTAATTTTAGAAATATTTTAAGCCCCCTCGCGCGCTTGTGACCCACTTGTTTATTATTAGAGTAGAAGGTGCACTGTGCTTGCTCGCTTATAGTATTTTCGACACAGCTCCAAGAACTTTCTGATATTTCTACCCTCTGCAGTGAAGAGCACCACTTTCTGCTTAATGGAACTTGATTGCACAAGAGTTGCCCCTCAAACTTGCTGAGCTCAAAATTAGCAAGACAATTTATTAGATCAACATTAAAAATCCTTTTCAAATTAAGTCTGCTTTTGCTGGCACACCCATAACTCAAAGGATTAGATTTGAAAACAACTCCTTTCCCTTCATAGTCACATTACTTTCAAAGATAATCTTTAATAGTAATCTATCCTTAATTCCTCTCGATATAAGAAGAATTCTTACTGACATTTCATACTGGCAAAGTGTTGCCACGCACGGTTATCTATCTCTTTACTTTTTAAATAGAAAACTGAGAAGAGGTCACCTCAATTTACTTTCCACCTACGCTATCTGTAAAAATATCCTCTATTTGCTAGATATCTTAGTCTATCTTTTGGAGTAACATAATTTCACATGCTGTTTGATATACACTTGATGGACTCCTTAAGCACCTAAGGGGATAGAAGAGACCATCATCTACCGGTACCTATGTCTAGAGTCTCAATCAAACCAAATCAAACTTTGCTTGACAAAAATATATCTGCTTCGGTGTATCACCCTTAGACATTTTCCACTCTTTTCAATACATTCACCTGATTCACCTGATGTCCAGCAACAGATTCCCTCATCGGCTATCCATTAGCAAGTTTGAACTTGGGGCTGGAAGATCTTTTGGGGTTATAGTTTGCTCCCTTTTTGTAGAGACAAACAGATTTCTTTCACCTTAACTATTAAAACTGTCAGTATGACATATGTCATTTAAACTTAGTTCTCCTAGTAGATAATTTTACTTCATATTTAATGTGATTTTCGTGATTCTTTGTTTTACTTAGAGATTCCTGAGACTTTAAGATATCGCTTCGATTATCTTGTTAATTTTGTGGTTCAAATTTTGCGATATTTTTGAGACTTTTACAGTCGAAGGGATATTTCCATGTGATATGAAGCTCAAGAGCTTTAAAAGCACTATGGGTGATCTGAAACTTCGTGTTTTTTACTAACGTAATGAATTTGCCTATTCGTGTCTCATCGAGATACGTTCTTCGCATAATACTCAATTACATTGTTTGGAAATAGTCTATAGCCAAGAGAAACGAAAATTGCGGTTAATATAAAGTTGTACACATACATCTCACTACTAACTCAAAAATACAAATCTGTTGGAATTGAGCTGAATAAAGGAAAAATTACAATTTCCTCTGTGAATATTCGTTATAAGAAAGCAGGAAATAATATAGGAATTCGTGCATGAAATCTTGTTGAGCTGTTTTCACCGCGAGAAGTAATGCCGATCATAAACCTACGAGAAACATTGAAAATTTAAACTCAAATGGTCTACGTCAAATATAGCAAAACTTGCATAAAATATTGCAAAACATGGCGAGGTGGCCATTCTTCAGGATCAATAGAGGTGGCAATAGTAACATGAAGATGCTTAAGAACTACATCAACAAAGGCAGCAAGTATAAATTCACCCAGATTAAATCTAGGGACGATCTAAAAATCTCAGATTACTGGCAGAAGACAGAACAAGATGGGGCACATTAATAAAAGACATGATGCTGCGAAGACAGAAAAGGACTTAAAGCTTTTTCTATGCGAAATAGCTATTATATAAATAAATAAATATATATATCAATATATATATATATATATATATATATATATATATATATATATATATATATATATATATATATATATATATCAATATATATATCAATATATATATCAATATATATCAATAATATATATATATATATATATATATATACAAACTCATACATATAATACATATATTCTTCAAGATCCTTTCCAAGTTATCAGGTAACAGTGTTAGTGCTAAAGTTTTGCTGAAAGGGCCTTCAGTTTAAAGGAATCTAATTGTCCAGCCTTGCAATACACCACAAGCCTCATTAATCAACACACATAATCTGAGATCATATCCTTTAGAAAGTAAATAGGTGATACTGTTTGATCAGAGATCTCCGTGCAATGTCAAAAACTCTCATTCTACATTTCAAATTTAAACTATGATTACATCTCGCATTGTGGATCCAAGCTGAGCTGGTGAATTTGTGACATGAACTCCAGCTTCCTTCAATGCTTCAATCTAACAAAAGAAACATGGATTTATTCTAAAAGCAAAAGCAGAAACTATACATGAAAATCAAGATATGGCGGGACGTGAAATAGATCCTCAAGCTTGCAAGGAGAAACATTGGATTATCCTTTAGCTGACCAAAATGAAATTTTCCCGCTTTGAAATCCTGGGAAGGAATTACGATATCAAGACTATCGGGAAAGTGACTAAATTTACTAAATATAACTAAAAAACAGGTACTTCAGACCAGTCATATATGTCATAAGGATCTACAACAGTTTTTGTTGTGTACTCAAGATTTATCTCCACGACTAGACCGGTTCTACGTACCTTCGCCCCCGCATCGCCTTTGCCACCTGCTATGATAGCACCAGCATGGCCTAGAAAAAATGACACCTTCCATTGACCAACCAGACATAAGTGAAAATTTCTCATAAATAGGCAAACAAAGCGAACGGTAAAATCCTGCTTATAGATCATTCATGCTGTCATAAATACACAGATTGCTGAATGATATTATCATTGCATCATTGCATAAGTGGTCATTACATCATTTATCTTCCAAAGAAGATGTAGCTCAGAAAACAGCAAACTCATTTCAAATGTCTTTTTCAAAACAGCTTTCCGCGTAATCGTCTTACTGCCAACATCTCCGTCCAAATAATGAAGTTTATTAAACACAATTAAATGAGAATATTTTACGACTAAAAATTAAATGAGAAATATGACAAAGTAAATGAGCATGGGATTGAATATAGCTTAAGGGTGTAATATTGAAAACTAAAGTTACTGATTAACAAGAGTGTTTTTTAAAATATGCAGTAACTTCCAATTGGACAACACAGCATGTTGCTTCAGAATACTTGTTTTGTACACATAGAATAAGAGAAGAACGTATTGCTGTATTAAAAACATAAAAAGATCACTTACCCATTCTCCTGCCAGGGGGTGCAGTCAAGCCAGCAATGAAGCTCACTACTGGCTTACTATGCTCTCCCTGATTATGCTGAATAAGATATTCGGCAGCACGCTCTTCAGCGCCACCCCCGATCTCACCAATCATTATGATACCTAAATAGATGTAGAAAAATTATTCTGTCACAGTAATCTTCAGTTTCAAAGCTCCTTTCACTATATGAATAAACAGAGCAATAGTATACACACAGATATAATATATCTACATTTTGCTTCTCTAGCGCAAACTAAAACTGCCAGAATCTCTTCAGGACAAGGTTGAGAAGATCTTCAAATCATATAATCTTGTAAATACATGTTAAATTTTTAATACACGTTTTTTTTATAAGAAAAAAGTTTATAAGAAAATGAGACTCAAATCGACAAAATCTTAAGAAAATCGTAAGAAAATCACGAGGCTCAAATTCCAAAATTAAATGTTTTTATAGGCCAAAAATCGGTAATTTTGTCGTTATTGTATTCAAAATGTTAAAGATGGAATTCAAATTCAAGTATACAATAGTATTAACGAAAGTGTAAGTCACTCTAGCCAGTTTATTTTAGTAAAAGAAAAATTTAAGAAAATCTGAGTCTTAATTTCGGGAAAAGTTAAGAAAATTGAGGCTCAGGCAAAATAGTGATTTTCTTATAAAAAAAAACGTGTAGTCAAATGTATCAGTATATTCTGGCCACAGACGTAAGATCAAAATACATGAAGTACAACTTCAAGACCATTGCACTATAACTATTAAGAGATGCAATCTAGTTTTAACAACTATCCCTGGTCTAATCTACCACTTTCTCTTTAGAAAGTGCATATTCAAGTGACATTTCCCAAAGATTTAAAGGTTTTGATTTTGAACCTTTTGCATGGGGCAAAGCCTCCTGACCACTATCCTTCTTTATGTCCTCTTCATAATAGCTGGTCCTGCATACTGGCCCATTTACAGATATTTAGAGTTCATAAATAAGGAATCAATGCACAGTTTCATTGCAAAGCTGCATGGATACCTCTAGTGTTCTCATCTTGTAAAAACACATCCAGACAATCAACAAAATTTGTGCCATTGAATGGATCCCCTCCAATTCCTAGGAAAAATGAATACAGGATATATTTTAGCTATTTACAACATCAGCTACTCAGTGAAGATAACTTCATTGTTGCAGTAAAATAATACAGCAAGAGAAAATCTAGGTATAATCACAGCCTATTTTGCAATGTTCTATGAACATCATTTTCTAGCATCAATGTTTGACATTGTTGATGGTTAAAAAGTGGAGTAGGGTCACTACAAAAATGTATGGAACAAGAAAATATTACTAGCTTGCTCATTCTTTCTCATTTTGAAGGGTTTGGATGATGAGAACAACACAACAATACTTGTACTTTTGTTTACATACCAACACACAGTGTCTGTCCTAGGCCAACCTGAGTTGTCTGATGCACAGCTTCATATGTGAGTGTACCAGAACGTGAGACAATACCTAAGAGGATAAAAGTACTTTATGGTATCTTAATTCATGCCATTATCCTCCAAATCCAAAAAAAATTGGTATGCCACATGCAAACATAATTTCTGTCAGCAATTGTTTTAGGATAATTTAATAGATTTCTTTGCTCATTTTTAGGAGCTTTTGTAGATTCCAGAGAAATTCAGTAAACATTGAGGTATTTTTGTGAAAACAATAGATAAAAGGTTACTCAGATGACATGATGCAAATAGGGAAATGGCCATCATATGTTGGTATAGCAGAAAAAGTCATTATGCAAATTAAAAAAATAATACATTCAAAGTAGAATTTGAAAGAATTGATGGCTTGACCATTTTTGTTATGATAAACTATCACAAAATACTTTACCACTTTATGAGAACAGCAACATATTTCTGCAATTTTTGGGCTCTTTAGGATTTTCTAGGATAGTTCTCTTTTTCTAGGATATTTTAGGATTTTAGGAGGCATGGGGGCCCTGGTTTGAACACATTACATAAAATTGAAAATTGCCAAGCCAAAGCAAACATCTCAATAAAGAAAACTAGCAAATTAGACAATGCAGTACTTATGCTAGGAATTTCTGTTAATCATGATCTAGCAAGGAGGAATCATTTTCAGTACACTTACCAATAGTTCCAGGTCGATGAATATGACCTGGCATTATTCCAATTTTGCATTCACCAGGCTGCAAAAGTAAAAATATTTTCACTGACAAATCATACTATATCCAGCCTAAGAATACTAGAGGCAGACGCAGCAGCAAGGAGCAGAGAGAAAGTAATGTAAAATATTCTCTACATATACTAAAAGAATGTACAATAAACAATCAATATCATTACTAACAATCAATAACCTACACTAACAGATATCAGATATTTGGCAGAGATCTCTCAAAAAGACATCCAACCTTGATTATTCCAGGGCAGTTTGGGCCAATGAGTCTACTAGAATTCTGTTGTAGAAGTCTTCTTTTGACCTACATAAGCAGCATTAGATAAGTAAAAAACATGACGAATGACTAAAATTATCATGTAAATATGTTTCAATTTCTGCATACACTAAACACTTCCTTGCATATTTTTCAATGACAAAACAACATACAGGATTCTTTTTCAGAATGACTCAAAATTTGGGCTTAGATAGTCTACATTTGATGCCACTTTGAAGGTTATTTTAAATCAGAGCGGTAATAGCACTTCCTCTCAATTTTGTTAGCTCTACTAATAATTATATATCTTTTCTGTTTTTATTTTCACCTAACAGGAATTCTGTGACAACAACAAATTTCTCTATAATATCATATGGTTGAAGAAGCATCCTGCTAATACTAATGTCCAATTTTCCTTCTCTTATTATTATTAGTAACAAACCTTCATATAAAGATTTGTTACTAATAATTATAGGAGAAGGAAAAATTGGGCAATGATATTAGCAAAATTTGTGTCATTTGATCTTTATTTAATAGGTAGAAAATAAGAAAATAAAGGTTTGCTAATATTGCTCTAGGACAGCAAACATTTCCATCATCATTGTTTACAACAAATGATAATGGCAGATGTCAGATCTAGGCCCAACTTGTACCAACATACAACTACTGCACTATACACATGGCTCAGTGTTCTGAGAACAGCATCAGCATTTCATATCAAAATGTCATCTTTAATTTGAACAACTTTGAGTCCCAACAACATAGGCAAATTCCAAATAACAGGCAAAAACTAAGAGCTGCAACTAAATAAGGAACACTGGAAACACCTTTTTTAGTAGAGATAGGAACAGCTAAGAAATTAAAGATCACCACCAACAAGTTCTCTACACAGCTACTATTTACTATGAAGTGTGTTTAAAAACAAAGCAGCCAGCATTTCTCAATTATATGTACTTTGAATAAAGCTCATAATAACAGTACAAATCAGTGATAAGTTTTCTCTGATAAACAATATGAAAAAAGCCTTTAAAATGCTTAATAGGGTTTAGAAGATTATAGAGCTAAAGCTTCAACAAAAGGCTTAAATGACTCTCATGTGATGCTTACTTTGACCATATCTTGCTGTGGAATTCCCTCCGTTATACAAACAATTAGTGGAACTTCTGCATCAATTGCTTCAAAGATTGCATCTGCAGCTGCCATGGCTGGCACATAGATAACACTTGCATCACAGTCAGTTGCCTCCTTTGCCTAAAATATTTATAATTAAATAAATTTCACTTATAATACAAACGACATATATATACATATATATAAATATATATACACATATATATAAATATATATATACATATATATAAAATTATATAAACATATATATAAATTTATATATACATATATATAAATATATATATATATACATATATATATATATATAAATATATATATATACATATATATACATATATGTATATACATATATATACATATATGTATATACATATACATAAATATATATATATATATATATATATATATATATATATATATATATATATATATATATATATATATATATATATATATATATATATATATATATATATATATATATATATATATATATATATATATATATATATATATATATATATATATATATATATATATATGCACACTTCAGAATAAAACCTTAAGAGCCAAAATAAAGTGTTGTTTGAATCCAATTAATGTGGTGTGGTTCTATGCGCTGAGACCAGGGCTGAGGTGGAGGTGAGACTAGAGGAGTGGCGCCAGGTGATGGAGGACAGAGGTTTGAAGGTCAGCAGAGGGAAAACCGAGTATCTTTGCATGAGCGAGAGGGCAACAGCTGAAGCGGTGGAGATGCAGGGAGCAAGTCTCAACAGAGTAGAAGAATTCAAGTATCTGGGCTCAACTGTGCAAGCAAACGGAGGTTCGGAGAAAGAGGTATCAAGAAGGATACAAGCTGGATGGGCGGCCTGGAGAAAGACCACTGGCATCATGTGCAACAGATGAGTGCCAGCGCGGGTGAAAGGGAAGTTGTACAAGACGTGTGTCAGGCTGGCAATGGTGGATGGCATGGAAACAGTGGTGGTAACCAAGAAACAGGAAAAAAGAATGGAAGTGGCAGAAATGAAGATGCTGCAGTTCTCAATTAGAAAGACTAGACTGGACAGAATCAGAAACGAGAAAGTGCGCAAAGAGCTAGGGGTGGCAGAAATGAGAAGGAAACTGAGGGAAGCGAGACTGCGATGGTTTGGGCATGTGTCAAGAAGAGATGAGGAGTACGTCGGGCAGAGAGTGAGAAGAATGGAAGTTGGAATGAGAGGAAGAGGGTGACCGAAGAGAAGATGGCTGGATTGTATCAAGGAGGACCTGTTGGCAGTGGGTGCAGCGGAAGAGGATGCGCAGGACTGGGGAAAGTGGAAGAGACTGATCTGCAATGGCGACCCCAGCAATGAGAATAAAGCCTGAAGAAGAAGAAGTTTGAATCCAATTAATATCACATAACTCTGAGTTTCATGATGGTCACAATCATCAGATGTGCTGGAATTTATTATCAAAGCAGTGCTATATATCCTAGGCTGGGTCCGGTGGGGATACTGATGTTCTTGAGAAGGAATTTGTTCTTGAGAAGGAACTACTTTTTGTGGTGTATAAGGTTTTATTCTGAAGTATATTGCTCTGCCTATCGCATTGAGCACTCTGACTTTAGAGTTCTTCTGAATTGTTATATAAACATATATATATATATATATATATATATATATATATATATATATATATATATATATATATATATATATA
>OLMO02000297.1:12304849-12319872 GCA_900291935.2 Cassiopea xamachana
AGAATAATTTACATAAAAAATTTTGTATCATCAAAATTATTGGGGGGGCTTCAGCCCCCCTAGCCCCCCCGGAAATTACGTCCATGCTTACCAGAACCCATGATACATTCTGAGCCCATGAGCTGCCAGGTTTCGGTTCCAGACAAAATCCTTAAAGTGGATATAATACTAAAGAGTCTGGGGCTAAGACTAGCGCCCATACCACTTCTCAACACTTGTTATTATCAAAAGATTTTAGGTTCCTTTGATATTGCTTTGGTTAAAATTCCATGGACTAAACAATGCTAGGCCTTTAAAAAGACGTATAAAAGAAACTTATGTGTAAAGCTAAGTCTATTTAGGCTTGGTGATATACGTTCTGATAACGTATGGCGCCCGTCTAATCGATAAGGTAATTTGTAGCGAAAGCTCATAAACACTGTTGTACACCTTTTCACAGCGAATGTTCTAGCACAACAAATTCATTCAAGTTATTAGGATTATTCGAAGCNCATCGGTAGTAGAGCTTTTGTATTTTAGACATTTATATTTGTTCGCTTTTGTTCATGCTAACCTGGTTGTTGCTATAAGGAAATAATGTGATGCTTTTTACAGGAATTAGCTGAAAATGGTGAGCTCGAACAAATGCTTCCAAAATCTGAAGATCTAGATACAAGGTAGAAAATTTTTGATCGAACGTGCTGTTTTTTTCGGTATTGCTTTTTTGCAGATCAAGTCAATGGATTTTAGTACTTCTGGAAGTGCGTCCGTGCTTTCGGACTTTGGCGTGCTCCCTTTAGAAGTGTACTGCTAACAAATTTCTAAAGTGGAATGATATTGCAATAAAAGATTGTATTTTTATCGGAGCTGAGTTCATTTTCATTGTTCACGTTATAGATCTTTGTCTATAGAGTCAAAAAGTCATCAGCAAAAGGAAGAAGTCGGATAGACACTTGTCTATAAACTATTTGTACGCTTTACCTGATGACCTAAACATGGAAAAAGAGATGCTTGGAACATTTATCTGTGCTTAGATATTGAAAAATAAGGAAACAGGCCAACGAAAATGAAATTCCATCGATCTATCGGCAAAAGTCTACGAAAAGTAGAACATGTTCTACTTCATCGACAAGTGAGTTATCGACTTTATTCGCACGCGGCGTCTTTGTTTGCACTTGCCGACATTCTNTTCATTTTGTAGATGACATTCCAAATCTATAGACGAAAACCTACAGTGTGAACGTAGCTTTTGTTTGCACTTTCCGACATTTTTCGATTTGTCAATGACTTTCCGAATCTATAGACGAAAATCTACAGTGTGAACCCAGCAGTATGTGACTAAACAATATGTGTTTAGCTAGACTTTTGGGATATTTTAGGCTGGGAAAACTGATTCATAAAGCACCAATAATGCTGTTCATGAAAGGAGATCCTTCGGTAAGTCTGTTATATTCTCATTTTACTTTATTTCATTTGGTTTGTTTATAATTATAAATAAGGTAAATTTTATTAATGGAACTTCGTGTTTCTGTAGTTCTTTAGATGTGCAACTTTTTCTTTAACTCCAACAAGAGATCAACAATTCGTTTCTTCAAGGTAGTAGAAATAGTGCTACCATGGTTTATGCTACTCCGTTAACTCCTTAGGAATTCCGTAGATTAAAGTTACATTTTTTAAGGGTTCTTAAAATCTCATTAAATGCAAGCATTTTAGAAAAAAACTCCTTAAGTCTAATCTATTCTTGGGGGAGAGAAATAAGGTAAATTTTGTTACTGGAACTTTGCGTTTCTGTAGTTCTTTAGATGTGCAACTTTTTCTTTAACTCCAACAAGAGATCAACAATTCGTTTCTTCAAGGTAGTAGAAATAGTGCTACCATGGTTTATGCTACTTCGTTAACTCCTTAAGAATTCCGTAGATTAAAGTTACATTTTTAAGGGTTCTTAAAATCTCATTAAATGCAAGCATTTTAGAAAAAAACTCCTTAAGTCTAATCTATTCTTGGGGGAGAGGATTTTCAGGCGCAGATTTACTTAGGAAATGGTTTGTTTTTTATCAAGGAAACGCACAAAAAATACTCTTTAAGCATTATCTTTGTGGTCCTTAAAAACTTCTTGAAAAGTCCTTACATTTTGTGCGAACCCTGTGCTACAGAGCAAAATTTTACAGGCTTTAGTAATAGAATTAGAAGGTAAAGGGCTCGTACGGCCTTTGGAAAGTTTTGGAATATTATGGAAATTGATAATGCCATTTTACAGGACCTGGAATATGTTGGAAAAAGGAGATTTTTTAACTGGTTATAGAAATGTTTTGGATTTTTGTTTAGGAAAATTCCAGAATACCTTAAAATGAATATAGCTTAGCGTCGTATTAAGCACCGTATCTGTTGTTTCTTCATGTATCTATTTATAATNTATAAAGCATAATCCACAAAAAATCATAAAATATACCGTTGAAAATAATCTATTTTGATTTTTATGGGGCTTCATAGTACGAACGAAATTGTGTTTTATGGCTTTGGAAAGTTTGTAATTTGGCTTTGGAAAAGTTTTGGAAAGATTTTGGAAATATTTTTAAAGGTGTTTGAACCAACCCTGAAGATAAAGTTGTTTTGATTAGTGTCAAAAGCGAGGCGTAAGTGCCACTCGAGGGGTAAGTGTACGTTGCACAGTGACATTTAACATAAAGCAAGTATTGATGGTGGAAGATATAAGCTAAAAAATATGTAGAGACAAGAACAGACTGGAAATAAGACAAAATTTGGAATGCTAAATGCTAGATAAACAAGAACGAGTTTGTGAAAGTTAAATCAAATTTAACCAAGGAAATATTGTTTTCTTCACAAGAACTGAATCCCGAAGCTTTAGGTTATGTGTATGAAGCACTGATAGCAACTTAGTCTTGCTTAGCTTCTTTAGAGTCTTGTTAATGTTAGAAAGAACCTAGGCTAAGATACATCTCCGATCACTTATCGATTTGTTGAATAGCAACATTAGCATTTTAAATTCTTCAGGTTTATACCTGGAATAGGTGAATTCTTTTTGTGCAATGTGTTTCTAGCAGTATCAATGGCATCACAGATCCACATACACTTGGGGTTCAAAAGTATTGCACGGATTGTTCGAAATGGCTGCCACCGAATCAGGATCTACTGCTTGCCTGTTCAAAGAATTGCAAAGTTTCCTCTGAACTTTATGAACGAGCTATGCTAACAGATTCAAAATTGCATCAAAGAAGTCGCAAAAAGAGAAGTTAAGCGATTAAATATTAATATATAGTAGTTTTTTGAAATCACTCAAAGGCTTTGTAGCTAATTAATTCAGGTTTTGACCAATACTTGTTTTAATCCCTAAAAATAGACGCATCACCGATACGGCACGACTTGATTTATGCATCATCTTTTGCAGACACATCTCCACCGTATTGAAATTGAGCAACCTGTGCAATACTTTTGAACCCAAGTGTAGTCGGGTCTATTTTTCGAGTGCTGAAGCGTTATCGACACTTTTTACACTATTTTTTATCAGTTATTTTTGTATCTATTTATATTAAATGTATTCACCTCCACAGGATCCTCAGTGTAAATTCAGCCGTGCTGTCATACAAATTCTTAATACAGTAAAGTATGTGCATTTCCTCGACTTTCTTGATCCTTTTCTTGTGTCTAACCCCGTTATTGGAGCTGCCCTCCCTTCTTACAGTATCTTCCCAGTTGCAGGTGTTGCTAATGCTGTTGCACTAGTGTCATAGACGGACTTACCGGGGGCTGTAGTGGGGTGCTACACCCCCAATGTTTTCGTACCATATGGTAAGCTTTGCAATATTCTTGAACTATTCGGTAAACTATAAGTATTAACTGATTTTCTGTATAAGGATTGCTTTTTATGCTCAACAGTGGCGTAGCGTGACCTCTTCGACTGGGTATGTGTGGCTCCTTGAGCCCGAACATAAATATGTCAAAACATGTTGTTCAGTAAATTTCCCGTATGGAAGGTTTTTTTATCGGATAACGGGAAGTACGCATCACGGGAAGTACGCATCACAGTGGAAGTAGAAGAAAATGACTTTGTCAAAAATGTGAACTGAACAGTACGCAAATGTTTCGAACTTTAAAAGACCAATGAATTTGAGAAGTCGAGGGAGCTGTTTGAAGTCTATTAGCATTCACAACTAAAGCAAAAATACGCATTATAGTGGCCTTCCTAACCAAGGCGAGAAGGATAAACTGGCCTAATGCACCTTAGGTCAGAGAGGTTAGTGAATAACTTACCTTTCACTGGTCTTCACAATTGCTACTACCAGAAAAATGGCACCCAAGTGCAATTATAGATTGCTTACTGAAAAATGTGTAACCTCGGAACTATCTTTTAATTCTTCCATAAATACTTTTGCATCCTTTTCGACAACATGCATGATCGCTTTCATGAACTTGGAAGTGAGACTACGGCCGCGAGCGACTGTTGACTGTTGCTCAATCACTAACCGAGGCTGGACTCTGAAAAAATTTTGCGTCCAATCCCATTGTTTTCGCAGATTAATGAGGAATTTTTTGATTAAAATGAAGCATTTTGATCGGTTGAACACCGCCCAGGATATTCACTGCGTATTCGTGACAGATTTAAGTTTTACATGAAGTTTTTCTTTCTCTGTTAAGGCCTCGCAGCTTCAGCGTTCACTATATTGAAGTTTAGAAGACTGAATGGCAACTACATTTGCCATTTCAATAACCATTAACATTACAGTTTTTTATTTTTCCTGAAAATTGTAGGGTATTCAGTGAATACCCTGACGCTACGCCACTGATGTTCAATGCTTGTGGTTTCTACAACAGAGAGCATATTTTTAACACAGGACAACATTGAAAGTGAAAAGTGGGTGTGACTTCATTATCCAGGCACCCGAAGGGTCTGGAGGCTAACACCTATCATAACCCTACACCCGCCTCCAACAGTCATCTCTTAAAAGTCTGTCCGTGTCTGGTGTACGCTACATGCTAGGTCTTCAATAATCAAAGAAATCTCATACTTGCACATTGTTCCTTTTCTAATTATGTTCCTATCTAAATTATGAGAGCCGATTAAAAGCTCTACATATTCTCGTGTACAAGGTGTCTCGCTCCAGTCAGTTGTATTCGCTAGAAGTTATTTTAATATTATAGACAGCACATTCTTATAATTAACTTTTTGCATATTTATTTGAATAGATGACAGCAGCACAAGGTTAATGCTAATTTTATTTAATGTTTAACATTTTAGTGTAAATTACAACCATTTCGACATATTAACTGACAATGAGGTTTGTATTCATACATTTTACACCATTCAAGAGGCACAATGGAGCTGGGGTGAGCTGCAACCCCCTTTTTTGCTTGTTTATGATGTTATGCAATAGATAGCCTGTCCTATTTTAGCTAAGATATACTTTGATACTAAAAAGGGGGTTTTCTTGCAATCTAAAGGCCCACCTGTTAAATATTGAGGGACTTCCCCCCTTATCCCCACTTCCACGCCCAATAGGAGCTTGCCACTCACCCCCAGCTCCTCACTCCGCGCGTCGCTGTTCAAATTGGCTTTCAAGGAGTGTGCTAAGCTCCAAGCATTTCATGCAGGGCCGTGGCTAAAAATTTTCCATGGGGTGTCGGTTCCTCTTCTGCGGAGTTCCGAAATTTCTTGCCATGATGTTGCTATTTACAAGGAACGTGCTTTCACAAACTGGCCTTTTCAAACCAACCCCTTCTCCATGCTTACAAGTTTGCTATGACAATTTAAGAAGCTCCCTGTTGTTTTACCCCAGTATACTCGAAGAAAATACTTGAAAAGGTGTGCACAGAAACGCCCTTCCAGAGTGTCGGGAAACGCCCTTTTCCAAGTCAACGTCAAGTAGAAGGAGCTTAGACCTAAACACGCGAGCGAAAAATTCTTGAGTTCACGCCCTCTAGAACGTCGGAAAACACCCTTTTGGACAATGGGACAAACACTTGTTCTCACTGGAACATTTTATGAGTTTGATGTTTCAATTTGACCTATGCTTCTTCATCATTAGGAAATTCGCCAAATATACCTCTTTTATGGTCATCAGCAGTGTCATTGTAAGGTTTTGGAATTCAAACCGAAATGAAAGAAAGTTTGTCATATATGTTTTGCTAGAAACAAGATCGGTTACAGGGGCTTCAGCGCCCTTTCCTTTTCTCTGGCGCCACTCACAACGCTTCACTGGGAGGTCATGGTTTCCTGTTCCGTGCCAGGTCATCACTGCTTCTAGCTGAATGTCGCTGTCGCGTTCGGCTTTTTGAACCATCAAATACAGGTTTTTTTGTAAGAAAATCAATATTTTGCCTGAGCCTCAATTTTCTTAACTTTTCCCGAAATTGAGCCCGAGATTTTCATAAATTTTTCTTAACTTCTTCTGAAATAAACAGGCTAGAGTGGTTTACACTTTCTTTAATAATATTGTATACTTGAATTTGAATTCCATCTTTAACATTTTGAATGCAATAACGACGAAATACCGATTTTTGGCCTATAAAAACACTTAATTTTGGAAATTGAGCCTCATGATTTTCTTACGAATTTCTTAAGATTTTGACGATTTGAGCCTAATTTTTTATAAACTATTTGTTATAAAAAAAATGCGTACTTGGTTGTTCAAATATTTGGCCGGCCCATCGGAAACGTAACCCAAAGGTCAGTCTATTTGAAGCCAGGGAACTGAGCTAGCCGAGTTTTCCACCACTGTATTTTGCTGAGATCTCGGAAGCCTGTCCGAGATCTCGGCAGCCGAGTTTCTCGCCTGCCTCAGATCAACGCTAGTATACCAAGTAGCTTGTCCAACCGTAAGTAACTGGGTAGCCAACTTACTAAGCAACCGAGTAGCTCTGTTCATATAAACTGGACCAAACTGGCATTTTCACTTAGAAGTCTCAATAATGAACAATCACCTCCCGCAACCTTGTGTCATTCATGCCTATTACATATCCATATTGTTGAGTTTCGTAAGAGTTTCTATGCTACATTTGACAGATTACAGCACAAGTCTGCCAAGTAATACGTGAATGAAATTTGGTGGTGGTGGGGGGAGGGTGTCATACCCTCACATCCCCTGTAGCCATGGCCCTGATTTTATATGATTTTGTTTGAAGTCCACAATTCCCATTTAAGGTGGCATTTTAAATGTTTTCATGATTCCAACTGTCTATTTCCATGCTTTTTGGTTTCTAAGTATTTTAAGTGATTTCAACATTTTTTTTAATTTGACTTTCTTTTCCAGGTTAGAGAGGGACTGAAAAAATACTCAAACTGGCCCACATACCCACAGTTGTATGTTAATGGTGAACTGGTTGGAGGACTTGACATTTTAAAGGCTAGTAGCTATTTTATATTAGTACTTATTTTATTTTGTTAAACTATGATACTNTATCTTCAAGAGTGTGCATTCAATGTGTGCTTAAATAAGTAGAAGCAGCAGATTTTATTGCCAACAACATTCTCCTTTATAATCTTCGTTGTGGTGAATTTCAATTTGCATCACCAAAACAAGATACAGCAACTATATCTGATTCCTTTCATACCAACATTGTTTATCCTATTTTTCAAAATTGCACTCTCTAACTTTGCTGTTCTAGTAAACCTAGATATGATATATATTTTATATATTCTTACTTACTTAGTGGTTATCAATATACAATATTTCCACATTCAATACAACCTTCCATTATACTTTAAGGTACACTGAACCTTTCATAGGATGCAGCTAAGTTTGGCATTACATCTATTTCCTTTTAGGAGCTGCAAGAATCTGGTGAACTAGAGTCAACTTTACAAGTGTAACAAGTTCATATGATTATATACTGTAATTTTTGAGCCAGGAGAAGTTAGGAACATATATAAATATAAATATTAAGAAGTCATCACATCAATGAGGTCTTGGACAATTGGTGAGAAGAGGCATACAAGTTATGTTATTGGACCTTCTTAAATATACAAGCATTGCCCAAGAGTTTACCTGAAAATATATGTAATAAGTAAATTAATATACTAACTTTTTAGATTGTTCAGTAAATTAATCTAATGAGTTTAGTATTGAATACCAAATGAATTGTGCATACGCCTGGTTACCAAACTGCTTTTCTTTGATCCTAAATTGGTTCATGGAGGAATTTCACTACCAAACATCAAGTAACAAAAAGATCTGAATTGAAAAAAGAATATTGAAAAACAGTTCATTGCAGAATACTGGCCTTGTGAACGTAATAATACAAATTTAATCAAGACTCTAAAAATATCTGACAAAGCTTTATGTATCTTCAAAAGCCAAGCTTTGGTTCTGGTTTTTATCATCACCAATCACATAATCAGTTTGCACCAGATTCTAATGCTTTGATATTTGCAGCTTCTTGGTCAATAAGTGCAAGTGTCTCCTCATATTGCCTGATTTTTCCTTTGATACCTTGCTCAAGTAGCAACCTTCTTCGCTCTTGCTTCAACTCAAATCGCTGATACTTCTGTTTTTCTTTAACCTTCTTCAGCCATGCCTTTACTATTTCATTCTGCCTTTCAAATGAAGCAATTAATTGTGGATTTTTCTTTCTTGTGCACTCATAAATGTACTTGTTGTAGACACCAGCATACCTCACACCACGCTTTCCTTTAGAAGAAAGCAATAAACATGATCTTATACAGAGAAGTATTGAAATGTAAATTTCCTAACATTTCACTATTGTCTTGCTTCTTCTCTATCGACCAAATATTTTATGTAATTGTATTTTTCATTTCAAAATGAAAGGATTTCATTGCACAAGAATTCATTTGATGAAAAGCCATATTTAGCACCAATTATATGCTCTGCCAAATCAAAATTTATGGGCATCATGTAGCACATTTTCAACATTACTTTTTGGAAAAACATCCTACTTTGTTTTTGATAGAAAGCAGGTTTACCTAACAGCTACCATGCTATTAATATACTTTGATAAAGAAAGAATATTATTGATAATTGGTTTGGTATCTCTTGAAAGCTCTTAATGTGAAATTTGAAAAATCTGTCAATAGAACTGAAGCAACTTCTTCAATATGTGTTCCACCTTTTTTGAATAATATAAAGCTCCCCAAAAGAATATTTCTCATACTAGCTGTTATTTCATTACTATGCAAGGTCTCCCTTGTATCCATTAGTTCCTACCTCTTCTTTTAATAACATGGGGCATCAAACATTGATCTCTTTGAGCCTGACCAATTCCATTTGGTGTATGAAGACTCAGCTTCAATATGGATCCTTTTCCAGCGGTTACACTTATCCAGCCTATGCCAGCTATTGATAAATCAGCACAGCTCTCCTCCCAGCCAGTTCCTGTTAGTTCATATTCCTTTGGCTGCAGCTCTGGAAATTGCTGTCTTCTGTTGTCATCACCAAATGGAATCTAAAGTTATGCATTGATGCAATATGAGAGTATTGAACAAATGAAGAAACCTTGCTTTTTGTCTCCTGTTGTACTCATAAAGTGTCTCTCTTGTGAAGGTAATTTTGACAGCAACAACAAAAGTTTATCAAGAAATGATACTACCAAAGAGCAAAGTAAATCTGAGCTTTGGCTACTAGATAGAGTTTCTGATTTTGTAAATTAGATTTTAGTGGCTTAAGTTAGTGGTTGCTAAATTCCAGTAACACGAAAGAAAACATTACTAACAACAATTTTTATTCTTTATCCATTGTAAATGCTATGCAAAGAAAGTATAGCAATTGAGTGTAAACTGTTAATGAACTCAACATATATAACTCAAGAAATCAAGTTAGAATAGGATAACTGCAAATATTGGATTGATTTGTGTAATAAACCCTTAGCTTTGCCAGGCATTTTTCTACAAGCATTTCCACTCACCTTTAGAATATGGTTACCAAAATTCCTTTCATATACATCAGAGGCCTTTTCAATTTCAGTAGGGTGTATAGGTATATTATGACTGCAGAACACAGTGAAAAACACAGACTGACTTCCCTGCAGTGGAATACAAAAATTATTAAGCACTGCTATAAAGCTAGCATTATATTAACTTTTGGAACAGTGCTAAATGTATAAGGCAGTAAAAATTGTGATACTAAATGGGATATTTGAGGATTAGAAAATGCTTTTCTATATTTGTTCTCTAAAAGCAGAGCTCATTAATCTGTGTGAGTGTGTGAGTGCCACTAAAAGGCACAAAATAACAAACTTCAAATTCTGCAGACACTACAATCCAAATCTGAATTGGACCATCTATTACATTCCATAGTTTCTGCAAACAGATTCTTCCTCAGATCTGCACTCACAGGCACAACATGTTTAAAAGTGAGAAATCAAGGAATCTTAAGGTCTATAAGAGTGGCCTTACATGCATTTCAATTATTACATTCTCATTCCATGCCCAGAGACACATGTGATCAACACATGTGCAAAAGTTGCAGCACATGCAAAAGATTGCTATCAACTGTGCAATTACACTTGTCAAATGCAAACTTTCTGTATATCAGCATTCCTTGGCCTTCTATGAAGCTACTATTCTCAAAATTCTTATACTTTGTATTATGATGCTTTGACAAATGAGAATGGAGTGGGAAAGTTAAACTTGCAGAGCAACCATTGGACCAGCCCACCGCTGTAGCTTTCACTGCATTCAGATGCGTGGACTAAGGCTATAGAAACGGAGATAGGCACTGCCCTATGCACCATGTGGTGCGGGAAAGGAAATTGACTTTGACTAGCATAGAACTTGCAAAAATATTTTTTGTTGTATTTGCTGTATCAGATACTGGGGCCTTTTGCATTATACACACAGCTCCAAATGATTTAGAGCTATTGCTCTTGCACAAACAGGTGTAAATGTAATTTGATGATTATGCATGTGTCTAACTGTACTTTTTTTATCTGAAAACTATTTAGTTACCTTTGGGATCTCTTCATACTGAGATGGGTCTGATAATGACTTCCTTGTAATCTAAAAGTATGACCACAGCCAGGTAATTATGTAAGAAAGGGGAGTCAACATAAAAAATAGTATCCTCCTTTAAAATAAACATGAAATATAATTAAATATATCATGTAACTGCCTAGGCCAGTGATTTTTAACCTTTTTGGTGGAGCGGAACCCCATGGTTGTATTCCAGTGGCTCAAGGAACCCCTGCTCATATATCTGCACAGGAAAGTTAAAATGAACTGTCAATTGTAGCATATTTATAACTTCTGATGGAACCTCTTGACTGTGCTGGCGGAACACTAGGGTTCTAGGGAGCCCTGGTTGAATATCATTGGCCTACGCTGCCAAATTGAATGAATAAGCAGCTTCAAAATGCAGCCACAAATAAAGAAGTTTGTTCACAAAAATAAGAAATAGCAAAGGAATATGTTTTTCTGTGTTCAGCTAAATTGCTACATTTAATCTAATGATTTTTATACCAAAATGGGCAGACTTTTAGTTAATTTCTGTGGCTTCTACCAATATTGACAAAAATGTCATAGGTGCGATCAAAAGCATCCCGAGCCCTCTACCATGCTACAGAATTAATCTAGCCTAAACATAAATTAACTTGAGACCTAATTCTTATACCTAAATGTGATTTCATAACTGAAACAAAAGGTATACAATATGTTATTGTACAAAACAGTACAGACTTTCTGACGTTCAAAATTAAGCTTCTATTATTCATTTAAAAACACCTGGGTGGATTGTGAACATTCTCACCTCACAGTAATCAATCCTGGCAAGTCCTCCAAGCAACAGGGATCTTCCTGGGCTCAATAGGAATGTCTTTGGAACTATCCAGCGTTGATGTTGAATAAACTTCAATTCAGGTGGTGTAAGGAATTGGGTAATCTAAAATGTCATACCCACACAGTCACAGTAGGTAACTGGTAAATTTGAAAGATATCAGGTAGCATTGAATGGAAGAATAGAAATTCCCTACAGCTTTGAGTGCATTTAATATATTGACATGACATGTGGGGATCAGAATGGAAGGTTGATTGACGGGGGCCTCTGTAGATTGTCCAGTGTAAATGATATACTGAATAGGTGGCCAGTTGGGATTTTTGGGCTTATGCAAGTGTAATTCTATCAGCAGATTAGGATGGCTTAGCACAGCATTTCTCAAACAGTGGGTTTTGTCCCCATTGGGGGCATAATGCCATGCTGTAAGGGCATGTATGATCCCAGGGAAGTGGAATACTTTCACAATGATGCTATTTATAGTAAGTGGGGGTAAAAACATTTTCCTTCCCATGAGGGGGGCTTTGCAGAAAATAAATGAGAAGCACTGACTTAGCATATGAGGAGCATGAGGGGTGATTGCTGGGTCAAAAGATGGAAGGAAATATTTGTTGATGATGGAGCTTGCATGACTTGGTACAAAGATTCAAAGCCTGGGTATAAGATCGATTCAAAACCTATGTATAAGATAAAGCTTGCTGGGAATGAGCTAAGAGATTGATTATCACACCTTTGCCAAGTTCTTGCTTGCATAAAAAACAATTAAAATGCACATCATGGTGGTATTGCTGGTAATTGGTCAAACAAAGAGAAAATTAAATCATGTATGAACTGTAATTGAGTACACACTATTTTTATAAGAAAAAGGTTTATAAGAAAATGAGGCTCAAATCATCAAAATCTTAAGAAACTTTAAGAAAATCACGAGGCTCAATTTCCAAACTTACGTGTTTTTATAGGCCAAAAAATTGGTATTTCATCGTCGTTGCATTCAAAATGTTAAAGATGGAATTCAAATTCAAGTATACAATATTATTAATGAAAGTGTAAACCACTCTAGCCAGTTTATTTCAGTAAAAGTAAAGAAAAATGTAAGAAAATCTAAGGCTCAATTTCGGGAAATGTTAAGAAAATTGAGGCTGAGACAAAATAATGATTTTCTTATAAAGAAAAACATGTATATTTAAATATGTACTCAGTAAGTGAATAAAGAATTGATTAATTAGAAGACAGCAAATGTGTTAAAAATACACTAATTAAGGAATCACTTAATAAAACCTCACTTGTTGTGTATTCAGAAGACTTGGTGTATCGTACATCCATCGTCTCTGTTTCTCTAATGAATGCAGATCTACAAATTCTGACAAATTATGATCCACAAGCCTGTCTAGTGCCTTTTCTTCATCATCCATTTCACTGCCTTCACCTCCACTTCCTAATTTCTGACTGGGCTTAATATCTTTGATAATGTCCTCCACAAATTCAAATATCTGTTCCTTCTCGTCTTCATCCTGAATAGCATAATGAAAGGCTTTATCAGTCCATGCCCAGAAAAAATTGGTACAAGAGCATCAACTAACATGTACACTCCTGTCTGCATGAGCAAATGCTCTACACTATTTGGAATTGCACAAGCAATCTGAGATGTGTATCCAAATATAAAGTTTCTTGTTGTGGAGTTATGAAGTTATGAATGCAAAAGCTAACAGTCATTAGTGTTGCAGATGCGACAGCAAAGCTCCTAATTAGCATGTGTGATTACACAGTTGATATTGATATTGGCACAGGCGATTTTTCACTCTTGCCTGGGATTTTGCATGTGTGTGGACATGCACAAATGTGATTGCATGTGTCTCCTGGCACGGACTGCTTCATACTCTCAAGTGACGAAAAAAAGGGGGAGAGAATGATTCTGAAATTTAATAAACAGGGGTCAAAATAAATGGTGGGTCAGAATTTGATAAACACCTTACAATGATTATAAAGTGACAGAAAAAGCAAAAACAGGTTGCCTTAAAGTAGAAAACTAAAATACATACAGAAGCATGCTAATTTGCCTTGACAGTGGTCCTGAACAGTACCAACAAAGAAACAAAATATAATAGAGAGTGCATAGACATTTCATTTTCCTCAAAACTGATAATTTAACAATTAATAAGCAAGGTGGAATTTATTAGGCACCTGAGAGTAATGAAAAGCTTGCTAAGAAAATACGACTTTTGTGCCTTCAATAAAAGTACTGTTTGCCTGTGAGCACAGATTTGAGATAAAATGTGCCTGCAGATAAATAGAGATTGTAACAGATGGTCAGGCACTGGTATATTCCAAGCCTGCCTTCTACCAAGTTCTCAGGTACCTAAAGGGTAATAAATTCAAATGTGCCTAAAGAAAGATGGAGTTTGAAAGTATAAGCCTGCAACCAGTGCATACACACTCATGCTAACTAATGTGTGCTATGCCTATCCCCAAGTTTTTCATTTATCTTTATAATAACTCCTCTCCTATGCATACCAACTACAATAATAATTTGCTGTTTACAGTTTGGACCTAATTTTGTGGTGGGTACAACTTTAGGTGTAAATTTCCATCCTGTACTAATATCAACAGAAGAGGAGCCCCGCTAGTTTCCTAGAACCAATTTCTGCAATACACTAGTGTGTTGATTCTAGGAAACTAGCAAGACTCCTATTCTGTGGACACAGCTTGGTAGCAACTTCAAAACAATAAGTAAAAGAATGAAATACTGACCTCTGGCGGCTTCTCTAGCAGCATCTTTCTAACTTTCTTCATTCTCCAGTATGCAAGTGGATGTCGAACCAGACCATATGTTGAACCAGGGATCCTATGAGTGATTGCTTGTGTTGGTATGGTTGCATCTTTACTGATTGCTGTTAGATTCTGCAGCATGTTAAATATTGTTGATTTTCCAACATTAGTGCTGCCCACTACATATATATTCATGTTCACTTCTCTGTGTTTATTAATTAAAACAACCAACTTCTCAAAACCATAACCAGTCACACCACTTACAAGGCAGACATCTTTGACTACTTTTTCATCTAGCCCTTCATCAATACAGTATTTTTTAACTACATTTGCGACATAATTTTCCTGCCTACGAGACTTGTCAACATTATCACATGAAAGCATGTCCAATTTATTCCCAACTATAATTAGATTTTTATTTTCTCCAATGAGCTGCATAACTTCTGGCATGATGGATCCATGAATGTCCATTATATCAACAACATACAAAATTAATGCTCTAGATTTTTTCATGGGTTTTAGCTGCCAATGCACATTGTCTCT
>OLMO02000297.1:12347818-12358484 GCA_900291935.2 Cassiopea xamachana
ATTTGCATTGGAGATAAGGAAACTGCATATTATCTGCTGTATAATGTCTGTAATTGCCGTAAAGAAAAAGGTAAATTCACTGCTTACGCCTGTCAGTGAGAGTAATGCTAGCAACGTATCAAGCATCCGGACCTCTACTTCAGATTCTGCGCGCAGGGTAAGAGAGTCGTGCCTGGCGTTGTATATTCATAATTTGTGACAGCTATATGCGGTGCATCTCCTAAAATTTATTTGCATATCTTCATTAATAGAAGGGCATCTTAAATGGTATTATAAATAGCCAGTTACACCACACGGTGGGTAGCTCATTGGGATCCTACCTTCAGCTAATTTGAGAGACAAATAGTATTCTGTTTTTTTATACAACATTTTTCAAGGAAACATAACCGTTTGAAGTGAGTGGGTGATGGTGTGTGTCTGTGATTGTGTATGCTGAGTAAGAGAGGGTAGTGAGTGTGAGAGAGTGAGATTAGAGTGACGAGTAGGTAAGCAGAGTTGGAGAGAGAGGGAGGAAGAGAGAGATGAAGAGCGACAACTAGCTATGTAGGTAAGTAGGTATGTAGATAAACAAATGGGTGGATGAAAGATATATAGATAGATCAATAAATAGATAGAGAGAGATGAATAAACGGATACATAGGGGGAGAAATAAAGAGAGAAGGGGACAGTGGATTATGTTTCAATATGATTTCGTTACACCGCCATTCCATCAGCAGTCTTTTTATCAAATGATTCTTATCGCTAGTACATAAGTTCAAAACTTTCTTAATATTGCCCACTGATATTCTTCTTCGTCAGCGAGTGCCAGCAGTTGAATCTAGAAAATTCTAAATGCGATGCTGACGTATACTGTGTAAGTGTTTTAAAAGGGAGCAAAGACCCCAGTCTGAAGAACACGAAAGCGATTTCAGACTAACTCTAATACAACCTTGTACATTGAAATGCGTATGTGTGGAGTTTTTAAGCATCAACTTTTCTAAATTTGAAGTGGTGCCAAAGCAGATGATACATCTTCTAGAAATTCTTCATATGCACCCTTCATCTTTTTCTACAAATTTTTCACATGCACCCATTTCCTTTTCAATTCTTCTAGAAGTTCTTCACATGTACCCATTTTTCCTTCACCTTCTTCTAGAAATGCTTCATATACACCCATTGTCCCTTTGCTGGTTTCCTACTGGAACACGTCACTTTTATTCAGTTATAGACTCCCCTTTTTGCATGTACACACTTTTTTTATAAGGACACCTAACGTTTCGCTTAGCGTCAATACTCTTAAATTTTTCTGGCTTCGAGCCTAGGATTATTCGTCAATTACTCGGAATTTTCAAAGCTATAACCTCATCCAAAAATCAAAGGAATAGTTCAAATCCTTGATGATGCCGTACTTCATCATAATGCAAAGCAAAAGTGGATAGAATACTGTATTTTGTATTGATAATATGGACGATAAAGCAAGGTGAATCTACAAACTGTATTATAAGTCGAATACAATATTCTAAGTTATGACGAAGCTTAAGCCTTACATTATTTTAAAATTATTCTTAAATTTCAGCGATGCTGATCCTTAATATCCTTATAAACTTTATTCCTATAAAAAGAAAATTATTTACCAATGTTCAAAAGGAACGTTGAAGCTTTCTAACAGACCCGACTTGTTGATAGACCTCTACAAATATTCTATGTACTTAGTGATCCAATCAAGAAACGGGAAAACTGGCATCCTATCGTAGAAAGTTCTCTTTATCAGATGGAGGAGTTTTTACTTTCGTTTATGAGGGATGTACAGAAATTGCAGCTAATTCAATGGTGTAACCACTGTGGTTGTTTGGCTTGCTATAGGATCTTGATATAAATAGAAATATGCGTCATTTCTATTGCAACAGCCAATGCTTAGTATTGGCCTCTTCTAGCCAGAATATTTAATTATATCGACCTCAGAACATGATTTGCAAGAGAAAGTCATAGCAATTCCTCTTATTTCCTGAAGAGAAATGACATCACTCATGTCATTTACTTCTAAATACACATTTTGCTCAATCTGTATGGTCCTCTCCGTGTACTAATCCTTTTCAAGGTCATCTTTAGCACCTTTCGCACCGTTGACACCCCTCTGTCTACTCTTTAGCAGCTTTTGCTTCCTCTAACATTCATAGCCTTGCTTGTTGCAGCAGAGAGTGTAGATGGAAAGTCTAGGCTAGGCCTACACAACTAGCTGCTCGCGCACCACTCGTGACGCATTTGGTCACGCGGAGTGTCACGCAGGAAGTGCACTTGAAAAAGGAAGATATAATAGGAAACAAACGATGTCGCTAACTTTCGGATAGCACTAACTAGGAGTACTTTCCCGAGCTCAAAACTTTTACGTCTATGCCACCACACTTGCAGTAGCCTTAACTACTGAGATAGAGGCATGTCAGGAAGTCAAAACAAGGAGTCAAAGTTCCTTCCGCGCCAATGGCGCATAGGCTGGCGCCTACCTCTGTTTCCAGTGTCCTAGGCCACAAGTCTGCGCATACAGAGAGTTACAGCGAGGGGTTGGCCTACTGGTAGCTCCACGTGTTTAACTTCCCCACTCCATTCTCATATATCGAGCGCCAGAGGGGAAGGCAGTGAATACCAATGTTAAAGCCTTTGGTATGAATCGGCGTCAGAAATTAAGTACAGTTTTTAACTGTGGCGCTTCTTGTTTGCTAATATTGCCAAAATGGGGATCAGCAGATTTTAGTAGAGAAGGCTAGGTCTTAGCTATGCGAGTTTTAAATTAATATTATTCTGTGGACTGTTCTTGCGAGGCATTTTATTTTCGTTTAGTATGTTGTTATATAGCAGGGCTCCTCCACATCAACGGAATACGTCATCGTCAGAACTGAATAAGGAACATTGCACCACAATTGTGCAAAGAGAACTAAAACAATGTCTATTGGGCAAAATATGGACTTTGTACTACTATTGGGTATTTTCTATATTGCGCCATCTTTTGTGTTGAGTATCATGAAGTAGTTTAGTTTTATCGTAAAGTTAGTTGTCGTCGAAGAAGTATAAGTAGCTGAAGTAAATGAAAGTCACCCTGACAATAGTTGGTGTGTTAAAGAGAAAAGGTCGTAGGTTTTTAAACGGCCTTTTTAGAGATTCTTGGTATCACTACGAGAGAACTCACGCTCTCCTCTATGTTACAATTTAGGGATAGGAATTAAGTAGAGCCAAGACCCAAGCATCTCCCTAAATAAAACAATATGGTAGGTATCAGAGAGGGCACAGTCTTGTACACAAATTGATGTTTGATCAATGCCTAATCAACTAAAGTAATCTTCGCATGGCTATGGCAAGCAATCGTATTATCATCTTAATCAGGGTGATCGTAATTAATTTTAATCATCATTGCCATTCAAATGACAACCAATGACATGGTGGGAATTCTGGATTAGGGAACAAGAAACTCTCTGCACAAGCAGGGCTTTGATACTGCTAAGGTGAATAGAGTTTATGGCTTTTTGTTTGATTAATCTTTCCAGATTAGGCAAATAGTCGATTTAGATTAACCAGTTTTCAAACTTCCATTTATAGATGCTTTATCCTTGCTACAAAAGGTTGGCTATGTTTGCGATGTTTTGCTATCAGTAAGATCTTGTCATACAATACTAGTGGAAGAGGAGAGACAGAATGTTTCTTAATCAACACTTTTACATGATTAAAAACAGAAAAACTTAGATCACTATCATATTGTGAAAAGAACGGCAGAAGTAGAAAAAGTCTGTCATTGATTCGACTCCTTTCCATGGGTAGAACTAGCACCCAGCAATTATGATACCAGTACTTAGTTTTAAATTTACTTGGTTGCTGTGAGCAGTTTGGATTCTAAACTGCTCTTCCCTATATTGTAGCCTCATACATACGTCAGATTTCTTCTTTCATTTCAATCCTGAAGCTAAAATTTTAGCTTGAAGGACAACGAGAACAGGAAGTTCCAGAGCACCAAACGTCAGTAAGCCACAAGCTTAGTTCTACATTTTGATCCAGAGTCGACTGCAATGACACCATTTCAAATTCACTATTATCTTCTTGATCTTCCGCTCTCCATAACAAACAATCATGGCGTATTATCTAGCTGTTGCTATAAAGGTTTATAAGAACATGAGGCTCAATTGGTCAAAGCCGTAAGAAAGTCTTTAAAAATAACGAGGCTCAATTTCCAAAATGTAGTGTTTTATTGACCAAAAGTCAATATTTTGTCGTTGTTGCATTCTAAATGTTAAAGATGGAATTCAAATTCAAGTCTACAATATTAATAACGAAGTGTAATTCCATTTTAGCCAGTATATTTCAGAAAAAGTTAAGAAATATTTAAGAAGATCTCAGGCTCAATTTCGGGAAAAGTTAAGAAAATTGAGGCTCAGGCAAAATTATGATTTTCTTATAAAAAAAAGACGTGTATGCTACCTGTATATTTATAGTCTGCCTACCTGTATATTTATAGTCTGCTTTGTTGAGTCCTTAAATTCAAGCAACATTTAGTTTCAAGTAGACCTATAAGACTTTGGTCATAATCAGTGTGACCTCTTTACCAATAATTTAAAGCAATAAAGCAATAATTTACCGTTAGAAGCTGATACAGCTGTTTTCGTCACAAGAGCTCCTTATTTTCATGGGATGCATTAATGCTAGGTAGGGTATTTTGAACACTCTTTTGACTACATCATGGCAAAGCATGCAGTCATTTACTGACGATAGTCATTGAATAAACATTTATTGACCAGATCACCGAAGTTTTGGGGCTGTGACACCCCATACACCCCCGCTACGCCCCTGGGAATAATTTACCTTTCAGATATAAAGATTTGTAAATCTGCGTGTAATCGATGTGTATGGGTACATATCCTATATTCTTGGAATCGATTATCATTAGTACTGAATTTGGAGCCAGAGAGAGAGTCCTGTCTGTGGTTGATAGTCTCATCATCTATACAGACAATGTCATACAATTCATGAAGACCAACAGCCATGAATAGGATCCCCTTCCGTAATTTAGAGCAAAAGATGGTATCAACAATTGTTTCAAACTGCAATCAGACGCATCTCTCAGCAAAATAGTGCCCATGAATCTCAAGATCTAACACCAAATGTACAGTGTGCTGTATGATGTAGTAAAATCTTGGCTTTTAAAGAAGACCAACTCTTAAAGAAGATTGATAATCACATATCCAAGCAAATTATTGTACTTTGAAAGCCAGTACGAATTGCCTGTAAATTCCTGCCCCACGAGCAATGTACTAGGTCAGGAGTGGGCACGGGGTGATCTAGATCCTTCAAAAATTTCTCAAGTTTGACAGAGATAAATGTTTAATTCAATGCTTGCGACCTCTAGAAAATTCTATTGGCTATGCAAACAAAAAATTAAGATATTATTTTATGGTCTCGCGGGCCACAAAAATTCTCGTCGCGGGCCGGATTCTGGCCGTAGGCTGCCCACACCTGTACTAGGCATATAACAAGCCTTTTACTTTACTAATTAAACACGTTTTTAAGACTAAAGACTGTAGGAATGTGGAAGCTCGCATTTATTGAAGCTTAAGAATTATTTAAGAATAATGCAAGGCTCAACGCTCATTTTTCTTTTTCATTTCACTTTAAATTGTTCAGGAGGGTTGCTTTTCAGTTTTACCTGATTTTCAAGAGGCCCTCCGCTAAAAACTTATAAATTACTACACATATTAAAATATGAAGTTACTACACAACTAAAATAAATAAATGAATAAATAACCTAGTTAAAAATTTAAATCAAAATACAAAGTAAACATGTTGATCTAATTTTATTAAGTAACAATGTAAAATGAATGAGCTGAGAATCCCCCAGCAATCTAGAAAAAGCCGCTCATTTTTAAGGTGTAGACACCAAATTTATCGTTCTGGTTTGTTGCTGTTTTATTTCTATGATGAACTTGCAGATTAGCAAAGAATTAATTTTTGCTAACACACCAACAAACACCTAAATTTGTTTCTTTAATTTTCAGGGGAATTTAAACCTTTTGTTGCCAAGTAATATTAAAATAACATACAAATAATAGAGTGATAGTCTGCGGCTGAAAATCAAGAAATTATCATGAATATTCAAGTTCAGTAAAAGTTGGGCACTCTTATGAAGAAAATGTGCAAGAAAAAATATGCACTTGCTCAATTTCAATTCTTAACTTATCATGTAAAGCTACTGCTGGTGAATGAATTTGCTCGACTTTTCGCACCAAACAGCTGCGGCTACTTGGTGCACAATTCAATTTTTGGCGATCAATCAAATCCTCTTTGATTCAACTCTGATTTTTATCTCGTTAAGACCTGTCTTGCATGAGTTGGATTGTTGAAAGTGCATTAACAACACTTAAGTAGTTCTCAAGGAAAGGATCGCTTTTTCAGAAGTTGTTTCTGATAAAATTCCTCTGCATTCCTTTGCGACCAAACTTTTCCAACCTATACATTGAATGATAACTGAATTCCACTTTCGCACAAAGCGCCTTAGATAAGCAAAGGTTAAAATGTTTTCATGCTCAACCTCGCAGGGGAAGTCCGCTCTCAAGCGGTCGTTTCTGTACTGGCCGCTTCATTCTTCTCCACTATCCAATTACCACACTAAGCAGGAGCTCACCATCGTCTTCTCCAGGGTCATAATATGAATTGTCAATACTGTTTGACTTGGGTGTTTGAATGCGTACAACCATGAGCGCTGGAGATGGGGCACAGAGTAGCAAATGCCCCTCTTGCCTTTCAGATGAGGGAGCAGGAGGAGCAAAAGCATCCTTTTTGAAATGCAATATCTTGCTTTCAAAACGTTGTTACGATACGACGTAAATCATATAAGCTATTTAAATAAGAAATTCTTGATTGATATGACTTTAGGGAATATGGACCATGCCAAGGGATAGGACACAAATGTCTCAAAGAAGTGAGCCCTCATGTCTCGGTTTGCTTTGCTCACCTATGGTGTCCTTTTGCACTTGTTGGCTCTCCTTGCCCCACTATCGATCCTGGTGTCCCTGCGTACAATCTCTCTTAGGCTTCGTTTGCAAGGGTAAAAGTGAATAGAATTTGAACTGGATCCGATCTAATTGCGATATGGATAGACCTTTGCGTTTACCCTGTTTCGATCCAATAAACTTGTAGACGTAGCCTTGATAGAGAGCTTGAATGGCGATGCCCTAATAGTTTATTTCATGCACATAAGAAGTTCATATTTTGATCATATGAACTGAAAGAGCACTATGAAGTAGGCTTGTTTCTATGATTTTGCTTTAATAGCTTGAAGGTGTAATGGAGCAGCCGTGGTCTAGCGGTAATGCACTCGACTCAGATCAACTTGGTCCTGGATTCCAGGCCCACCGCAGACCATTGGTGACGTCAGGAAGAGCATGCGGTCCTAAATGCTCGTGCCAAAACTAAAGCCCTCTCAGAGGCACCCTTCAAGCCCCAAGGAATTGGGGGAAAACGGAGGTAAAATCGAGAGTCGAGAGCTTGAAGTATAAGGAATTATAGCCATTTGATGTCAGGAGATCGTGAAAATATCTTTGTTGCCGCGGCAAGAAAGGAGTTTAAATACATGTTCAAAACTAATTACTTAAAAATTGTATATAGTACACTCCATATGAGCCTTTATACTCCTTCAACACACTAGGATCATTATTTAACGGCATTTTTTATAAAACATGTTTCGACACTCTGGTCCTCATTAGTTTATAATAAACTGATGAACTGATGAGATAAACTGATGCGATATACAGCTATAAAATTTCTCAAAAATCCAGTTCTGAACTTTCTTAAATTTTTGAGCAGCTGAGTTTTACCTTCTTACACACTACTTACTTCTAAAATAACGTGTGTTCTATAAGTATATGTTTTGTAATGTCACATAATTGTTTACTTCTTGCTTGAGAGCAGTCTTCACGGCAAATTGCCACAATATTGTAGTGTAAATGCGAGTAGAAGCAATTATTTGAAACAGAAAATTTTCCAATTCTTCAATAAAGTTCCTTCTCTTCTTGTGGGCCATGCATGTACTGCATTATATATTTCACAAGAACTCTTCTTAGGGCAGGGTACGCGGGTAAACCCCACTCCAAGTTCCAAAGGATATATTTCAATTTAAATCAATGATATAGGCTCTAGGCTCCGATACTCCAATCCAAATGAATATATACAGAAATATATAAGAAACAGAAACTCTAAGACTGATAAATGTGTAGAAATATAAGATAGACTATTTCGCTCCATTTTCTATAGGCTCTTAGACTCCAAATCTCCTAGGCTCAAAATCTGCTCAACAAAACAATAGCAAGAGTATATATAAATCGTTCATTGCAAATGTCAATCAAACTATATAAAGTGACAGGCTGTTACTAATCAGGGGGGTCACTCTCTTCTACAAGATTCTTGAAATGTACAAACAAGAATTTTGTTGGAAAATTTGACATATGTTACGAGAAGAGAATAGCTGCATAAGAGTATTGCACTTTTATTCGCTTTTATAGAGATTACAGCTTTGCTCCTTTTTGGTTAAGTAGGAAGAGCATGATGGTTGTTCAGCAAGGGGGCCACTCAGTGTCATGGCATACGGGGATGTCAGTCCAACAGAACTCGTACATGAACCAAAACCCGAAGGTATCAGCCCATTTCGACAAGACCCTAAAGTATCAGCATTCTGTTTACAAGACAGCAAAAATTGTAACATCAGCAAATAATTGTGAAGATCAGTGGGTTATTTAGGGGACTACGTAGGCAAATTGTTGGAGAATAAATCAACGGCTTGGTCCAGCTTGCTTTCCCTTCAAAGTGCATCAGAAGGGTATGGAAAAATATCAGATTTTTTCTATTTCAGTGCCTAAGGCTTGGTTTATACGTCGTGCCAATGTCGCGTCGAGCCAAAGAAATTTCCTCCAGCACGGCAGCGGTGCGACGTCTAAATCAAACCAATAATTTAGCTCAAGCGGCATTGATTTATACGTCGAGCCTGCGTTGTGCTTCGTGAGTATCATATTTCGTTGAGCATGCGCTGTAGCGATTATAATTGAGCGCTATAGTATTCGTGATTTGTAGCATATTTGTAGCAACCGCTGTTCATTTCGAAGTTTCAGAAGTAAGATCATTCTATGCAATTTTTCTCGTCTCCACTTATTTTGCATACAAATTGCAAAACATTTCCTTTTCTCCTCCATATTTCAAGACACAATTTAATTGCCTCATTTTCATAACGTGACTCGTATAAATTTTGCCGGCGCAATTCGGCTGGCTCGACGCATAACTCAAAGTGCCGTGCCTGTGTCGAGCCAATGTCGCATTAAAAAAGGTTTAGTGCGGCGCAGCATTGGCGCGACGTATAGCCCAGGCCTAAAAGTATCAGACCTCAGTTTGCTCACTTTTTAAAGCCCAGAGATATCAAAAATTAACAAACCTTGATCTTCAAAGTATCAGATATACTTCCTATTGACTTAAAAATATCAGTTTTGCTATAATGCTGGGTGCCTCCATCGGGTTGTTCACGCGTTTAATGTCAATGTGTGGAACATCCAGCTATGTCGTGAACCTTCTAGATTTCACGAGAACTGATTATGTAATGAACAATAATAGAGTAAACACGGGACTTCCGTTTTTGATTGCGTAAATCCTTTCGCTGAGTGATTATTTATTTTGCTGTGTAATGGTTTATGCTAGGAATTACATCATTTTTACTTTCTTTTTAGGATCATTTTCGCTGCGTAAGTAGTTTTGTTAGAGCTTACTCAATTATTATTTAGCTGCGTCATCATTTTTTAACATTATAAATAGAGACTTTGATCAATAGCAAATCAGAATTTTGAAGAATCAGATTGAGCAAGATATGTTTTAATTCATGAATATAACGATCTTTCTTGATCTAACTATCTGCCACAGCAAGCTAAATACAAACTATAGCTTACACCTCAATCAAGATTATGTGTACATAATGAGGTGCGACGTCATGAAAGATATAAAAAATTAACCTACAATGTCTTTATAGATTAATTACCAACGACTAGTTTAGACTATTAAGCAAATATCCGAGAGCTTCCGCAAAACGTATATGAATACGAGGGCTATGTGTTGCACATTCAACAATTAGGAAGTATGTGTGAATACATGCCCCCATTAGACTTGTTTGGAATTTCCTTGCAACTTTGTATGGAAGATTGTCGTAGCAAATCCAGGAAATCGGCCGAAACATCCTCATTTAAGTCATGCTTTGTGTTTGCTCATATTGGCGATCCCTTTATGTGATTGAATACGAGATAATCAGCTTTGGTAGTGGCGGCGTTTTCTTAGCTTTTTCACTCCAAGACCAACAATTCCTGACACCATACCCAAGATATAAATCTCGAGGAATTTTTTGTGAAATGTTGTACAAAGGTGATCCAAGGATTTGGTTGCTAATACGTTAGTTTATCGAGAATGTTCGAAAACAGAATGAATCGCAATAACCAGCCCGCATCTTTAGGTCATTATTCAACGTTTCATGCTCTGAGGAGTTTAGGTCAGCTGCATTTTACTCTACTACGGCAACTTCCCTCACTCTCGGACTTGCAAATCGTTAAATATCTGTGTTTATAAATATATATATATATATATATATATATATATATATATATATATATATATATATATATATATA
>OLMO02000297.1:12358530-12370210 GCA_900291935.2 Cassiopea xamachana
TATATATATATATATATATCAGGGCCGTAACCACGATTTTCATTTTGGGGGGGCAGGGCCTTAACCACGATTTTCATTTTTTGGGGGCTTAGAAGTCACTATCGGAGGAGGCCTCACCATGGTTGAGGCGGAGGAGCTGAGAAAATTTTACGATTTTCAAACGTCTAAACACGCTATAACGGGTCACACTTTAGGATAGTATTCTAATTGAAAAAAAAATTTATTTTAACAAGAAATTATTGGGGGGGCTTCAGCCCCCCTTGCCCCCCCGGTGGTTACGGCACTGTATATATATATATATATATATATATATATATATATATATATATATATATATATATATATATATATATATAAGGGTCTGCAGGTAATGGGTGTAAGGAGGGCTCTAGCCCTTAGTAAATCACTGAGACTGTACATAATCCTTGGGCGTTGTGGCTCCAAAAACAGGGCTGGTAAAATCCGAGGAAAGGGGGCAATTCATTGTGATTGGGAGCCATTAGAGCATCAAGTCACCTGTGAAGGGGCCCACCAGGACTTTTTGCGGTTTCCCACCTAGCCGCAACGACCATGCATAACAGTACTCTACACAGTCAATCTTCTCATAGCCTCCTTTAGTAAGTTCTAAACCTATGCCCCCTCAAGTAAGCCCAATTTTCCATGGCTCTGCCCTCACAAGAACAATCAACCTAGATATGAATGAATCTAGTACGTAGGGCTCCAAACTCAGGGGAAGTTCAAAGGTGGTGAAGAGTGGGTAGTAGCCATGGCAACATATGTAATACGCTAACATCTACAGCTGTCTTTGTGGCTTCACTCCACCAGTTAGAAATCTTACGTGGCTTACTTTGAAGAGAGCAAGTGAACTGAGAGGAATCTATTGAAATCATGCAGGTAGGCCAGTTCACATTGTGGAGTCGTTTAAAATTTCCCAATAGTTATAGTTGTTTAGTGTGTTTGCCAGCGAGAACATAGACGTATACTTAAATAACATAGCGGTCTCTCACTCATGTGGAAAATTTATCTCTTAGAATTCGGGGCTTAGCTTGTAAGGAATCAAACCTAGACTCTATACTCTAAACATACTACAAAGCATTGGTCTATCTACTTAGATTAATGCATAGATGGCTTATGTCCTCTTGAAACAAGATTTTCGCAGCCTACTTGTATTTTAAGCTTAATCTTGTATACAGGCTTGCTTGAAGCAGCCAATAAATGTCTTCTTCTAGCTTAACCTTCTTGTTTCCATCCCCTATTTTCCTTTCTGCTCCTTCAATTTTTCTGGTGTTGCGTCAATGGTGGTTGAATCTTTATATTCTTAACAGTAGTATCTGTTTGAACTGAATGAATTCGTTAAGCAGCTAGATCTTTAATTGAATGAATCAAATCCTCGCTGTTCTTTGACTGACTAATTGATCTGACCGTTATGGAGAAATTTGATTATAGGATCTAATTATAATTAAGGAACCTCTATACTATGGACAGTGATATTTGTACAAACAGGCCTTTTATCAGACAACTGTGATACCAGCCAACAGGGTCAGCCATTGCTAATTCATTTCCAAAAATGACAAGCTCAACTATACTTTTGACACACAGAGCTAGGCTCAGTACTGGAGCCAGCTGTCAACAAAGCGACAGTTCAGTTTTAGTCCAGTCGTGGTACACCACCATGCTCTCGTTCTTCGTGTCTCAAACAGGCGATTCTTATCGCATATTCCTATAGGAACTTTATCTCAACGTCGCCTGCTGAACTTCAAGCTCTAGTTCCTTTTGCTTTACACTTCTATGCACTGATAGGACACTATCAGGTAAATTTTCCTTTCAACGCCTACATGAAATGATTGCTAAGAATTTCTCTATAGTGAACATAGCCAATCTCCCAAGAACACGTTTTCAGAGTTTCTTGTATAGGGGGAATCAAGAGAAACAGAGCTGATTTGCAGTATGAATTGACTTACTATACATGCCACAGGTGCATCCGCTTACATGGAACAGGTGCATTTAAGTGATAGAAGAGAGAAGGGGTAGTTTTTTTCGAGATAAATCTTCAAATCGAGAACTCCCAGGTGAAGTATTGTCAGTGGTGTGCTGAAAGACCTTGGAGGGGGGTTTAGCAAAACAATTTACCGACAAGCTGCTAATTGTCCCACAAATTCCGACAAATGATGATCGATTACCGACAAGTGATGATCGATTACCGACAAGCGATGATCGATTACCGACAAGCGATGATCGATTACCGAGAAGCGATGTTCGCAAAGCAAGCTTTTACCAACAAGCTACAGAATTGCCGATGATTTAGGCAAAAGGGGGGTGTGTCACCCCCACTACTTCGGCACACCACTGAGTATTATGTGCTCCAACAATTTTGTGTGCTTAGAGTAAATGGTGTCCAACAAGACACAGACATTCTTAAGCTTCTCAACTAACTTTCTAAGAATGTACCATTCTTGGTTCGTACAATTTCGTATATCATACTTTTTTTAATTTTTTTTCACCTGGTTAATTTATGTTCTCTTATGAGCTTGCTTATCCGACACTTTGGACACACATGAATGGCAAATGTAATCCAAAACTATTTTATGGGACAAAGCCCCAAATCACTTGTATGACACAGGGACTCCAGTAACTTACCAAGTGATTTATCAACTGCTTCCCATCCTTGGATACGATTTGGAAAAAGATATAAGGCCCTGGCCAACGACTCAATTTTGCACTCGATTTTTTCCTCCACATTTGATCTCAAAGTTGAGCGTAGTCAAGCAAGTGTGATCAAATGAATCGATTTTTCACTCAACTTTTCTCGCGACTTTTCAACTACTCAAATTTCCGCAACGTATATCAGCCAGAAATATTTACCATTGCAACTGTTTTCCCGCCCAATGAGACGCTGCTGCGCATGCTTTCACTCGACTTCCTCGACAAGGTGGCCAAACGATCGGTTCGTGCGTGCAGTCGATTTTCACTCAACAACTTTTCTTCTGCTCGATTTTTTTGTCAAAGATCAAACTTCACTCAACTTCACTCAAGTCCACTCGACTCACTCAACAAGGTAGCCAAACGGCTCTTTTTCCCTCGATTTTTTGTCGAGTAAAAATCGAGTGAAAATCGAGTCGTTTGGCCAGGACCTCAGAAGGGAGACGGACGAAGTTTTAACAATTGATCTCGTACCATTCATTGGTTATCAAATTAGCATTGCATCATTGATTTTGGCGGTGAAGGAGTCAAAGCAAACAATCTACGGCCAATAGGTGGAGTAAACCACAGATTGATTCTGTTCCTCTTCAAATAGTGTCCTTCTAGGTTGCTTGCTAACATAATTACTTCGTGCGTGCAGGTAAGAAACGAGCCTGATCTTTTTCAGGGGATATTTCTATTATTCCCCTACTGACTATAGGTGCTACCTTTGTTAGGGCTTGGGGCTCGAGCCACCTCTGGGCAATGCTATGGGGGGAAGGGGTGAAGTCCTCCCTGAAAAAAACTATGAGGAAGAAGACTTCTTGGTTGTTCAAATCACAGACACTCAAGAACTGACGCTATAATATATTGACATTTCTGTTATAAATCTATTTATCTGTTCTATTTGTTTTGTTAGCTTTTTCTCTTTTTATCTTCAATAACATATGTTAAATGATATATAATTACAAAGTGTGTTCGTGATAGGCAATTTTCTAAACTTTCTAAGTTGAGCCCCCCTGAGAAAATCAAAAGTTGGCCCCTATTTTACTGATACAAAAGCCTGAAGTGCAAACCCATATACAGTGTAGGTGTGTTGTAAATCTAATATGAGCTATAAAGTCAGAGGTATCATGTTACCTGTAGAGTAGGGGGGGGGGGGGNNNNAAGTTCAAAGATTTTCCGATAAAATTCGAAGCCTTTACCAACAGCAGAGTCCGAAAATTTTCCAACGAAGCACTAAAATTTCCGAAAATCAGATGATTTCGAAAAAATTGAGGGGATCATGGCCCCCCTGCCCTCCGGCCGCGACGCCCTTTGGTCAAGTCTAGTATAGCAGTTGACATTTCACAGAATGGGTTATCATGCGCTTTCATGGGGTGCTTCTGGGGGTGCATCTGGGGGTGCTTCTGGGCTTGTGTATTGCAAGAATTACGAGCTACCACTTTCCTGCGTTTGATAAAGCAGTAATATCCTTTTACAATACTGAAACTTGACTAGAAAAGGCCAGAAGTTTCTGCTATAATTAAACGGGATTTACTTAAGATTGTAGTGAGATCTAGACAAGTCGTTCAGTCCAACAGCTTAAGACGATACCAAATACGAGAATGAAGAGAAGATGTCAATGTACTGTATATAGACCTTAGGCAACTTGTTTTGTTGATATTGGGTGAAGACTGATAATTGAACTCCCTAAAACTGGCAATGAGAGCTCGACAATCGAAAATACAGGATCGATTGGATAAGGTCCTGTTAAGACACGGATCACTTGTTGATCCGTATTACAAGTGGTACGGATTAGCCTGCCGTCTACACTAATAGCAATTCGTAGCAAAACTGATACAGTTTACCGTATCAGTTTTGATCCTTTTAGCAAAAGTGTCAACACTGATCGGGAATACATACAATTGGCAGTTTAAGGCCTCGTCTACACTGCTACGGATCACAGTTTGGTCCGTATCAAGAATGATCCGTAGCAGTGTAAACCAGCCTAAAAGAGATTTGCAAGCATGAATTCTTTGGAGAAAGAGCACACAACTATAAAACTAGAGCATTATAGGGGGAGGTTGTACTGTTCAGTGGGATTTGTCAAGCGTCATGACGATCTTCCCACTCGGCAGGCCAAACTTGTACGCCAAAGATGAATTTTCCTCCTTCGACACTTGTGTCTCGTGTTTGAATTGGACGAGCTTATCTCTCTGCAATCACTTCTCAACTTAATAATGATGCTCTGCCCTGTTCAAATGATTCGTCTTTATCTAACCATGAAAACCACAGTATGAATTCAAAGACCAGTGAGATGAAAATCCGTAATGCTTTTTGCTGATTATTTTATCAAGTGTTTTTAAATCCTCAACTCGTTCACCGTCCAGGCCATTACAACGCTGATCAAGCGAAGCTTCGCTGTTTACTGCATGTTACTCGCTTTGAAATCGGTAAGTTAGCAATGACGTTTATTCCATCGTTGAGCTTTTCTTGAGATTGAGCTACTATACGGAGCGAACGTGTTCTAGATTTTTTAGCCAAAAATATTACTTATCTAAGCTGGGACCGTATATACATATCAATCAGTCAGTCACAGCCATATTCGTATAATAATTGACAAATTTTATCTTGCACTAAATAGCTTGAAATTGCTAGCTAAAGTTCGTTTGAGATGAGTCCCGCCGTTCATTCAAAACCAGTCATAATTTACATAATGTCCTACAACTTTTGAATTGTTGTCTTTTCCATGCAAAAGAAAACAAGTAAACAAGATAACTTCATTTTAATAGTCTTGTGTTGCAACAGAAACTTTAACTCGTCCGTACAGCTTATACGCCATGACATTAGAATAAGAACGGTTCGGGCGTCGAAGGTCGAGCCACGAACTATTAAACATCACACGATTGTGAGAGTTATGCTAGATATAAACGTTGTTGGGTACACTATTGGTGATGAACTATCAATAAAAACTTAAAGTATGCATTAACTTTTAGGATTCAAATCTCTTCCTAGGAGCAAAGTAACTGCCTGACACTTCCTTATGCTTTGAAACTCATTCATACGTACATTGAGCTTAGGCCCTCATTGTAAAAGCTAGTGAGGCATTTGTTATTGCTTTAAGATATGGTGCATAGTATTTGAATGTGCAGCAAACTTTTTACATATGTCGCACAGGGACGTGTCTTTGAGCTGGTTATATTTAAATAGGATTTTGACATAGGCTACGTTTTTATGGGCAAAAGCGGATTGGTTCTAAGCTGTACCCTTGTGTTTGAACAAAAACGCAAAAGAACAGAACCGCATCTGCAAGGTCTTGCAAACAAGGCCTGTTCGCATCAAAAGCAGATCTGATCCACTTTTGCTCCTGTAGGCAGAGAAGTAATCTTTGATATGATCAATGACCTGGCGAATGACGCTACTGCTTTAGCAAAGTCAACGTAGATGTGGTTGCTCATAGTAGCAATCACTTATTATCATTGTAGTCACAATAGCTATGAAAATATATATATATATATATATATATATATATATATATATATATATATATCTTCCAAAGTTTCTCAATATAATTAGGTTAGTAAGCAATCGAATAGAAACGACAATGCTTTTAATTTTCCAAAACATATTTCGGATTAATGCTCATTCCATCATCAGTTAGTGAATAAAATGAATCTATAGAACACATTAATAACACCTATAAACTAAAAATCAAGGAGGCACATTTCATATAACGTGGGAAGGGACTAATCTTAATAAGCAATTACATCATTACAATGTTACAATATTTCGTTACATTTTTAGCTCTCATTGTTTATCGTTTCGTTATTTTTCCGTTACTTTAATTTTTTTCGATTTATATATTCATATATATATATATATATATATATATATATATATATATATATATATATATATATATATATATATATATATATATATATATATATATATATATATATATATATATATATATATATATATATATATACATATACATATATATATGCATATATGTATGTATGTATGTATGTATGTATGTATGTATGTATGTATAAACAATCGTCAACAACAACACCTTAGAAAATTTTGAAATAGCAAATAGATCTCAAGAAAAATTTAAACTCTTCATGAATGCGGCGAAAGGTATGAAGAGTTGAAATTTTTTCTTGAGATCGATGTATGTATATATTTGTATCTACATATAAGTTGTACAATGGGTAAAAATGATAATATAGAGCACTTTGTAGCATAAGATAAAGTTGCGATAGGAACAGGCCCAGTGCCAATAGGCAGCTGAACTTGATTAGAGGCATGAATATAGAAGTGAGGCATGCAACGAGCACTTATATATACGACAAAAATGAATAATTGGAGCAGCACCCCTCCTCGTAGCATATGGGCCCGCTTTGCAGGTCCAAGAATGATCAATTTGGTTTTCTTGGACTTTGGGCTGAATAACTTGGCGAGTGTATTATAAATCCTTAGTCTCTCCTCATGAAATATTTGAGAATNTATAATGCTCTATTCGAGGTTCTAAAGACCATTTATATGATCACAATGGGAAGCTAATGAAAATCAAATTGATTTGAGGAGTTATAGAAAAATACATTGTAGATATTTAAGAAGCAAATACCTAGAAACCAATAACCTTTTGTCCATCTGTTAGGTCATAAACCTGATTACCGTTAAGTTTCTCAGAATGAACATGTTATTAGTTTTCACAAATCAATTAAGTTTAGATGGTTTTGCTCAATTTTGATTGATTGTGCTCTTCCTGTTTTTGAAATATACCTTAAGTAAAATACACAGCATAGAACCTTCAACTCCACTTCGTTAGGTGCCTGAAACTTTCTTACTTAACCTTCCATACCTTCATTCAAGGAACGGTTCAATTTCAACCTAAATGTTCTTGTCCAAGAATTGAGAAAATCCATGCGAAATGCCCATAAGGCTTCTTCCAGATCAACACTCTGATTAAGAGCAGTTTTTGCAATCAAAGATTTGTCAGAGTTGCGGTGATTGCAGAGAAGAGCCTGGCGGCATTTCCCATTTGTTTTCATCTGAGATGTGCCGAGAAATTTTCTGTTTGGGGGCGGGGGTGTTTTGACTATTTGACCAACTACTGTTACTTACAAAAAAAAGGTCGGTGACGGAAAAAACTGTGATCATTTCTCTTGCGACATGGCCGACATTTGACCGACTTTCTTGCAATTTCAAACATGACGCCCCCTACATGATGCCCCCTTTCATACATGACACCCCCTACAGCCCCAATAGACACATAGCTGATTCTCATGAGTAGCTCATCCATCATAGTAGAATTCGCATTCTTTTGCCACACTGTTTGTAATTATTCAATCGTCTACAGCTAAACCAAATGTGCCCTGAAGGGCATCACTAAAAATAATTTCCATTTCTTCAGATTTAATAACCAGTTCTCTCTAAATGATTGTTTTAAAGGGATGTATACATTCTCTATTCAAAAGCATTTCCTTGTTAATCCTCTGTTGCTTCATCCGATTTTAGGGAAGAGCCAAACGCAAGGTAACGGGGGTATCAAAAATTGTGGAAGATTGTTAGCATAAGAAAAATAGAAGACAGAGATTGTCTGCAATAACATATGAAGGAAAAGAATTGCTAGTCTAAAACATTTCACATGACAATTTCAAACAGTTACCTAAAAAATGTTTGCATAGCAGAATCATGTTAGCAGAGGATGATAAAAGTTGTCTACCCGCCAAAAGTGATACTCCCCGCAATTTGCCAATGGTTTTTCCCCTTGGTCAGATATGTGAAGTATACAAGCATATTTTTGATTCTTTGAAGGTTTTTCATTCCTGATTTGAGTGACATAATGTTGAAAGAATTGGGTTCATTGGCCTATATTTAATCCCCATCTCCACTTCTCGTTCAATTTGGGTGCGAATTCATTGTTTCACACATTCGAAGCGTTCGAAGGAAGACTGGGAACAATGACTCTCTCATCTAAATTGAAGTCAGAACGAAGCGTTATCATCACCTTCTAGTTTGTCGTCGTCATCACTACGATCTATTCATATTTTTGATGCCCTGTAAATAGTTTTCCCTTGGCCTCTTTTTGTCAAGCTGCATAAGAAAAAGGCAAGTTGTCTGCGTTCATCACAAAAAAGATTTGTGCTCTCGCACATTACAAGCTTTTTTAAAAGAAACCACTTTATAAACAACCTAGTCCCAGACAGCCTAAAGTTTAAGAAACTTTTGAGAACTACAAGGAAAGAGCTAAGAAACTTTAGATAAATGGCGTAATGAAATCGTTACCTGGCTGTACCAGAGCAATGTGAATATGAAATTGCTTTAGAATTTAACTCGTACTGACGCATTTTGTTTGTTATAGGACTAATTGTATGCTACATTCACTTTCTGCGTATGCTTTCATAGCAATTTAGCTTGCTAAGTTATGAAAATGTAAAGAAACTTTTAGAACTAAAATTTGGCCTAAAATTGACAAATTTTAGTACTAGGCCTTGAGCTAGGTTTCTGATAAGAAAACAAACTTGTAAAAGACTGACTGTCCGTTCTTGGGCAAGACCATTGTCAAAGCACCGCTTATTTGCGTGTTTGGCTTATTGAGCAGCTAGGAGTGCACGATATAGAACCAAATTGATACTCAAACCTGCTAAATCTTCTAAGCGATGAAAAATGAAAGTGGAAGGATATATGGTTTTTGGTAACAATGGTAAATAGATAAATGACAGTGCTTTATACAACCAGTTGATTTTATTTAGAAGCTATCTAATTCTGTTTCAGTCTTTATTAGCTACATACCGAGTGACATTGTGGCTGTTGGGACTATAGGACTAATTGGGACTTGCTAGGCCATACGGCTTTTCCTCAATGGCAACAAACCAAGATAATGGAGTTTAAAAAAACGCCCTTGGTTATAAGAGTACAACATCTAAATTTTATTATAGGCAATTCCATTAAGGAAATTTCGTTATGCCTTTTGATAGTATTTAATCAGGCCTCGAACTGCTTATCTCTTTGTCTAGACGAAGTGTGACCTCTGATCGTTTTGATGTTTTGTTAGTGTTTCTAAAGCTTTTTCCGCACAAAATAGAAGCTAGGTTTTGTACAATATGAGTTGTACACTGTACTTGGAATACGGTACAATTTAACAAAGCATACAGTACAATGCCACTTAGTACAACACAATACGATATAATGCAATACAATACAATGCGATACAATTCATCGCAATACGATGAAGTGCAATACAATAAAGTACCATGGAATACAATGCAACATTATTGAGCACAAAGTGCCTCAGTACAACGCAATACAGCTCAATGCAATGCAATGCGATAACGTGCAATAAGAATTTGCGCAATCAAGGATGTAGGAAACAGCATAAAAGTTGAGAAGGAAAAGGGTGATATGGGGGATGGTTGCATACTTCCATGTGCTATATGAGTTGTACAATGCAGTTGTGCATGCTTGCATGTACCCCGGCTCCTGCGTCTATGTATACTATAAAATACAACTTGACGTGCCTCATCATGAGATTAAATGAGAATTCAGTATGTTGCGTAATTCAATAGCTTTTCAACTAAAAATACCATTGTATCGAAATTGCAGAGGAAAGTAGCCTAAAAGAGGAATGAATTTATTCCAAAATGCTATTGTTGAATATGTGATTGAATCCTTAACTGAAAATTTATCGATTTATTGTAGGAAGATAGAATCAGAATGTATATGGCAGGAAAGAAAGCAGCATTTCTCTTCTGTGCCAGTCTTGCTCTTCTAATCCTTTTGCTGTGGAGTCCTTGTGAAGGTTTGAAGCCGAAGAAATGCCACAAGAAGAAGTTCAAAATGGATATAAGTCCGCCGGGGATACCGAGCTGCAAGAAGAGAATCACTGTTGTGAAATGCGAAGGATTTTGCCATTCAGAAAGCAAGCCAGCGTCATCACCCCATGGGCAATTCTTTCAAACAAGTTGCTTCTGCTGCCAGCCGGTTGTCAGGAGAGAGAGGAAAATCACTTTCCCATGTGGAAGTACTGTAGAAATATTACATATAAAAAAGTGCAAATGTTTGGCCTGCTGATAAGCAGTCACTATTTACTGAAGGCAGCTAGAGCTGGAGTCTTCCTACCATGATAGACACATGGTGGCCATTTTCATACACGATGTATAAATACATGCAAATCACGTGCGATCAGTCCCCGTAATTGTATTACGTAAAAAATATCAGAAGACACCTGCGTTTGAGCCTTATTGGGCCTACTATAAGAAGGCAGGATGACTGGACCTCCGCAATAGGAAGCGATTTATTTTGCCAAGTAAGGCATTATTCAGATACTATTGGAGCTGTCATGAAGCACACAAAATTGCAGTTTTTGACTGACGTTTTGTTTCCTTGTAACTATATACCGTTGTTGAACGGTGACTCATGAAGGTTTACGAAAGTGTGCTGGCATCTTAGAGACATCGGATCCGTGACTTTAACTATGGTATTGATGTAGACGTAAGTGAAGTTTAGGTAAGTTAACAATTCAGAAGGCTCCTGCCATTTTAAACTACGTTGCAGAAATAATCCTTTTCCGAATATCCACTTTGATTAGTTCTACATCAGAATTGGTACGTATTATAGCTGTGCCAATAAAAAGTACGAAGTCGCATGCATTAGCATATACTATTCTGGCTAAGGAAGCATAAACTAGTTGAGGATTTAGACGTTTGGCTCTGAGCATAAAAGAGATATTGCAACAGAACAACAGAAAACATAACCTGAATCATGGTGTATAATTTTCTAGGTGCATTTGACATAGCAATGAGAATCTGCAAGTTGTCAGAATGCAAATTTTATCAACGTTCAATAAGCTCTAAGCTTTGAAAGCACGCTTGCAATTTTGTAATCATCAAGGGCTGTTAGCAAAAATTCTGATCGTTCTTGTTGCCTCCGAGTATTCAACGGATTTTATGAGCCAACAATTTAATTAATTTTCAGGGGAGGGCATTGCGAACCAAGGTTAGGCTAA
>OLMO02000297.1:12380435-12432903 GCA_900291935.2 Cassiopea xamachana
AGATGAGAAAGTAGTGAGTATGATTTTAAGTCCTTGGTATGACCCACCCTAGTATGGAACCCATGATCTCCTTATCATGAGGCTGATACTTTAACTACTTTGTCACCATTCTGGTAATTATTTGATATTTACTTTAAATATAACTTTTGAAATTGGGCTTCATCCTTATGGCCTGTTGGCCAATTGTGGCTTGCAGGAAATGTTTTGTGGCATCCACCATGATAGAAGGTATAATGCTAGTGTGGCCCATGTAGGGCATGAACTTCTAAAAGGGTACCCAGCCAGTTCTTATGTATCCCATGGGAACCCAGGTGAATTGAAGTTGATTTCTCTGATTTAGAATGTCATGCTTATTGTTAAGATGCTGTTATCCATTTCATGTATAGGCTATTCCGAAAAGAAAACAATAAATCATGGCGACTTTTTGGTAACCATCCAATCAGAGTCCCTACAAGTCCTTCTGATGTGCCTGGTAAGCCAAAAGGGAACAAAAAGAAAGAAGTGTTAGCAACATCAACAACTGCCTTAATTCTTGAAAACAGGCCCTCAAACCTACCTCCAAAGTCTGCCAAAGAAGAGCAAAAACACAGGCAGCTTTATGAAGAAATGTTGAAAGGTGCTAAGAAGAAGGAAGTTGATGACCATCACAAAGAACTGAAGAAAACAAAACAACAGAAAGAACATGAGAAAGAAATAATGACAATACAAAGGGTATGGAAAGAAGAAGTGATTCCAAACTGGGATGTGTTGTGAGTACTATGTTTTCGTCTAATTTTGCCTTAAGATTGATCAGACCTCTTCAAGAGATTTGGCTCTAGTCTATTGTATTGCATTGCATTGGATGTTTGCTATATTCTGCATAAGTTGATAGTCTTTAGAAGAGTCAATTTATGCCAGGTACTAGTGAAACAGTGTAATGCTAGCCATGGTACTAGTAAAACAGTACTATGCTATACACATTTTTTATAAGAAAGCCATCATTTTGTCTGAGGCTCAATTTTCTCAACTTTTTCCAAAAGTGAGCCTGAGATTTTCTTAAATTTTTCTTTGCTTTTACTAAAATAAACTGGCTAAAATAATTTACACTTTTGTTATTAAAATTTTATACTTGAATTTGAATTCTGTCTTTAACATTTTGAATGCATAACAACAAAGTATCAATTTTTGGTCAAAGAAGCACTAAATTTTGGAAATTGAGGCTTGTGATTTTCTTAAGGTTTTCTTAAGATTTGACCATTTGAGCATAATTTCTTATTAACTTTTTTTATTATAAAAAAACATGTATACAGGATGGAATGCACAACAGCATTTTTCAACTAGATACCACACAACATAGTACTGCAACAATATGTTTGAGTTTCATTTGCTGTCATTGATTTTTGAATTTGAGGAATGTAAGGAACCATTAATTTAACTTTCAAATCACATGTAGTAGTTATGAAATTGAAAAACAGTAGTAGCCCACATATAAGAACCAGGGTTTTAAGAACTCACTAGGCTGCAATGTTAAGCCCCCTGCACATAAGAACCTATGCAGGCTAAAATTTTAGCTAGGTTCTTACCAGTGAGATTTGCTACTTAAGCAGCTTGACACTACTCTTTTAAATAATTGCCAAGTATCTGCAAGTTCAATTTTCTAAAAAATTTATGCTGTATCTACATTTAATTTCCTATAGGCATTGTCTTACGTTACAAGAAAATAATTCATACTGTATTATCAGATGATATTCATGCTGTACTTAGTGTATTGAGATGAAATTGGTCTGAAAATATAAGAACCTATTTTAAGAACCATTGTAGCCTAAATTTACACAAATTACATTTACATAAGGACCCAGTTAGATTAAATTGAAAAATTCAGATTCATATATGCAGGCTATTGCTGTAGTTAATGTATCTCTTTCTCCCCATCATCCATAGATTATTTGTTTATGGAACATGGTTTCAATTTCTCATCTGTGTGCTCAGATATCATCATCGTTACAGTTATAGTGATTTGCATAGAAATATATTAATTTCACCATAAAAGTGATTCATCATCACAACAACTGCTGATTTAGTTTTTGTATTCACTTAACTAGTGGATGAGTTGGAATGATTGGAGTCTATATAATGCTTTTAGTGACAGCACTATTCCAGATTTTAGACTATTTCTGAAAGTTTATAAATGTGTTTCATGGTGTCCTATTCTTTTATTATGAACAGCTAATTCCCAGTATGTTGAGATTCTGGGCTATGGTTAGATAAAAGTTTTATCTAGCATGAGGTATTTTGATACTATTTTTTGTATGTACGGGTGTATTTAGAAGAAGAGGCACCTATAATTAATGAGAAATCTTTTCTTTCTTTTATGGCTATAGGGACATGTGATATGATTAGAACAGTATGCTGAAGAATTGATTGTATTAACTGTGCGTTTTTTAGCTATTTCTGTTCTGGCAGCAATTAATACTGTTAATATGTTCTTTTTTAAAAAGGAAAAACACAAAGAAAGTCAGGGAACTGTGGTGGAATGGTTTGCCATCTTCTATTAGAGGAAGGGTTTGGAAACTTGCAATTGGAAATGATTTGCACTCCACTCCAGGTAGGCTCAGTCACCTTTGGTTCTTTTGCATTTTGCCTTGGAAAATTTATATGTGTATTTGGCCACACCTCAAATCATGGCTGAATGCTTGGTACTTGCAGGGCCACACTCATGGACTTAGGAACCAGGGGGCACATGGGGCACATGCCCTCCACTTTTCAAAAATTTTTCTATAAAGTTTCAACTTTTAGGTTACATAGTTGCTCTTTTTTATATCTGAGGGTGCTTCTTGAATGCATTTGCCCCCTCTTTTTGAATGCTTCCTATTTCCATGGCCACACTAAGAACATGGCATGCCCCCACTTTTTGAATGATTTCTACATCCTTGGCCACACTAAGAACATGCCTTGCCCCCACTTTTTGAATGATTCCTACATCCTTGGCCACACTAAGAACATGGCATGCCCCCACTTTTTGAATGATTCCTACATCCTTGGCCACACTAAGAACATGGCATGCCCCCACTTTTTGAATGATTCCTACATCCTTGGCCACACTAAGAACATGCCATGCCCCCACTTTTTGAATGATTCCTACATCCTTGGCCACACTAACAACAGGGTACACTGGGCATGTGTCCAGGAGCCCTCAAGCAGATAGGGGCCCCAAATTTTCTGGTGGAGTGTTACATATTGCTGTGAAAGAGACCGTTTGATTACAAACATGTAGTCCATACCCAGCATCCCAATGGATTACTTAAATTGTGGATAACAAACTTATTAACAGTTGGAATACTGAAATCTAATGGACTTTTTTATGCCTCGTTATTTTTGTATACAAATATTTTCTAGCAGCACCTTATTAAATATATGTACATGGGAGGGGCCCATAGCCAGGGCAGGGAGCAAATTTCCCCAGGGCTTCAGGCTCCAAGATGCCTCATAACACCCAATACTTCAAGGTCTGGGGGCCTCATTAAGTAAACCAGCAGTAGCTTTCCAAAGTTAATTTCTAGACGTTGAAAAATCTGCTCACTTCGCTCTAAGGGGGCCTTGTCTTTCTCTTGTGCCCTACGGCCTCAAGATTCTCTGGGCGGCGCTGCCAATAACTCCAGTATCCCAGGGGCCCCAGAATCGTAAGCGTGGCCCTGGTTTCCTGCCGGCCTATTAGCACCTGCTGGCAACATCAAGTAAATGGAAGTACTGAGGAAAAAAATTAGCGTTCATATTTCACATTTTTTTTCTATTGACTGTGATTATTACATATTACATACTACTTACTACAGTACATACAATTAACACTACAACAAGAATGATACCATGGAGTGCAAGATGCCATGACAACTCCGTGGCCATAAACACAGCAACATATCAAGAATTAAAACACAGCTACAAAAATGCACATAAATACACGTAATAACTTTTACTAATAAGTGCTTAGGTTTGTCTCATATTGTATGCCGGGCTAGCCTAGAGCAATCAAGTCAATTTTGCTTGTGGTCAAGCAGAAGGTGATCTAAGAATTTTTAAAATTTTTTAAAGATTATTAAAAATTATTTAATTTTAATTTTGCCCAATGAGACCGGTGCCCAATATTGAACAAATCTGCATGTTAAATGGAAAAATGTATAATTCACATGCTGATGCCTTAGAGCAGGAATGTCGAAAGATTTTTAATTGAAGCCATGTGCAGGAAAATAGGCTATGAACCAGACCATACGCTACAGGTTACATATTGACACGTGCGTACTGTGACTGCCTAGCTCGCTTTTATGTCAAAAGATCGGGGTAGCAATAATTTGTTTTTGGACTTATTATTCATGAAGCATACACTCATGTATATTACATACCCATATTTTCAGAATATGATGTGGACTATTAAGTTTTTTATGGGACAAAGTAGGCCCTCAGGCCATAGTTTGGACATCCCTAGCCTAAGGTTAGGCCCCTCCCCACCAAGGATTATTACTCCTACGAAATTGTCGGTGACCTTGCCTTGTTTTTGCCCCGTTTGACTTGTCTCCTCATTAGATTTACTCTCACCTCTTCTTTCAATCGAGTACTTTTATTCCCCCCTATGACAGACTAGCACTCCCTGCTCCTCTTTGTCGACATCCCTTGCCCTCCTAGCGACATCACTGCCCCTTTCTCTCTAAGAAATAATCTAAGTTCAACATTTATGAAAAACGTATGTACTGAGAGAGATGTCCTATATAATTTGAGAAGTAAAAATCATTTGCAATTGCCGAATATCAGGACAGCAAAATATGGAATTGAAAATATTCAGTACATAAGCCACCATTTATGGGCCGCATTACCGGATGTGATTAAGGACTCGGACACACTAATTAATTTCAAACAGAAAATAAAATCCTAGAAAGGAGGTACTTGCATCTGCAGATTGTGCAAAATTTTTATCAATGTAGTAGGGTTTTTATGTTTCTTTTCTCTTAAAGAATCTGTGTAATATCTTTTCTTTTTTTAATTTGGTTGGTGTTAATTAGCTCGTTAGCTATATTTGTATACTTTAGCCACCATTAAAGAAATTTAAATTAATTAAATAATTAATTTAAAAAAGTAATTAAATTAATTTCTGATAAGATCTCCTTTCCTCAGGTGACATGCTTGTCCCTCTCTACTGACATCCTATTTCATGGAGACTTTCATATAAAAATATATATAACGTAACTTGTTGTTATATGTAGTTGTATAATTCCATTTGATGGCTGTAGCAATCTCATAAAATAGCAAGGATATCCCGATTTTAATAGCAAGGATATCCCGATTTTAAGCACTACCTGACAACTGATGGCAATGATTTGTCAATTCTTGAAAAGAAAACCATTTTGATCCTGTCTTCGGATGTCCCAGAATTATTCTGCATTGAAATTCATGGTGTTGGGACACCCTAGGATTATATTCCTTCACCCTCTGTGATTACTTCTCGTAAAATCCAATTATTGCTGCTATGAAGAAAGGTCCTATGTTCTTTTTGACTCCTTTGTCCCAGCAATAGCATTAATATGACCAGGATGTATACAGATTTAAGTAGTTATTGTATACACTTTAGAAGGCTTTTGTTTGAACGAAGCTCAATATCTACCATGAACTGATTTCATTTATTGAGTCTACCACATGTCATTCCCCATTTAAAGTCATATTTTTACAGGATTATTGCACTGCTCCTACGGAAGCTGTCATATATTGAATTTATTACTTAACCGACTTCTAGATTTATCTGGTTAGGGTTTCGATAACTTTGCTTGTGAACTGCTAAATGTGTGGTCAAGAGCCATTTTTTCCATTGTTTGGCCCCTAGCTAGTGATGAAATAGACTTTTAATCAAATTTTCTTTCATTACGGTAGGCCACGGTTTTGAGAATAGAAAGTCCATTGATTTGTGTCACCTGCAACACTTAATGTAGATAGTGCAAGTCAGTGATGTTTGACTCTGAGGCCCCGTTTGCACTGGTACGGATCACTTCTTGGTCCGGACCAAAAAGTGATCCGTAGCAGTGTAGATGGGGCCTAAAAAATGCCACTTGTAAGTAGTCCGGATCACTTTTGGCGCTTTTCCTAAAAGGACCAAATGTGGTACGGCGAACCGCACCAGTTTTGTTACGGCTTGCTAGGAGCAGTGTAGATGGAAGACCAATCTACACCACTTGTGGTACGGATCAACAAGTGTTCGGTACCAGGGTAGACGGGGCCTGAATTTGCTTGCATGGGGGGCAGAAGTTTGGAGAAGGGCACTTGCACTGATCTTAACGTCATAATGACGTGAGAATGTTAATTTGCGAGCCACTTTTCACAAAGATATTCTTCGAATCATTGTTGTATTTCGTGGCAAGTAATGAATTCCTGAGGATAGAAAGAAGACGAGCCCGAGAAAAAGAACGAATGCAAGAAGAACATGTGGCACAATTAGACAGCATAAGAGGGCACTTTTGCCCCCCCTCTTTCCCCTGCTCTTCAAAGGCAGGAGGGGCGCTGCACCCTTTGCCCCCGTGCTCCAGAGTCCCTGCTTATGTTCACAAAAGCACCTGCGTATATACCAGGGGGTGACCCAGCTGCGGCGCTTGAGCCACATGGTTTTTGACTTTCAGTATGCAACCTGTGGAAAGTTGTCAGCTGAACTCCCTTTTTAAATAGAACTTAATGAAAATAGTAGAAAAGAACAATTTCCCACTATACTATTATTTACTGGGTACTAATTGAGACCCCTTTGGAGTATCACGTATGAGCAAAGGGGGCTTCACCCTCTGCTGAGCCCTTCTACACATCACCCCTGTAAATGTTGCCCTTAATTCCATGTGGTTCTCAAACGCCTGACCTTTATCGTGTGTGGCTCTCAAATGAATCAAGTTTGGCCATTCCTGTTATATGCACATACATATTGCTCACAATCTAATAACCAAAATTATATAATTTGTCATTTTTTGAAGCAAAAATTATTCATTACCTCGTCACGTAAAAGTTGAAAGTTCACTTGTTTGACGTTGTTTCAGGCGTGACCCTATTCCGCTCTAGATAACCCTTTTTGTGGACTTGAGGTTAAAGCATGATTGCTTCTGTTAGTCATTGTGCATTTTTTTATCACACAAGACGTAAGTAGAAAGAATACTGACAAGTGACAGCATGGAAGATGCCAGGACAAATAGAAGGATGTGTGACGTAGCTAGGGTGTCAATTTAGAACATGAATGAGCTTGTTGAAGCAAATAAAATTGACTGTTGAATGGAGGTGGTTGTGTTCTTCCTATACTTTTGTTGGTCATGTTTTGTCAATGCGGCTAGAGGTACCAAGGGATGTGAAATTGGAGGGGGCTTGGAAATGAAACTTACCGAGGGCTCCTCCTTTAAGAAATTCCTTGCATACAAACTTTCCTGATAATTTTGTTATTTCGTTTGTTTGCATCTACCTATTGTATTTTAATTTCTAATTCTATTTTCCTCATCTTATTGTATTGTTCACATCAATATGTTTGTTTGCACTTTGTTAGTTTATGTTTAAATTGCTTGTATGCAATGGAATTTAAAAATAACAACTAAACTGAACTGAACTGATGAAGCTTACCTTTACACTACCACTGATTTGACGCTTCTATTGTGAAAATCAACTGTGGGGCAGAAAAGCTTCTCATACAGGGGTGCCAAGGTGTGTATCAACTGAATACAAAGAAACAAGATCATTACATGTCTTTAAATCCTTTTTCAAGTAGATTTAAATCTTTGGTTTTTTCCTTGATTTTGCATACATAGGGTTGACTTCTACAGAACTATTTATTTACTTATTTCTACTTTGTACTGTAATTACTGTAAATATTTTATTGTATTATATTGTAATTTTCTATTCTTTTTTAAGGAGGGCCCCGCGAAAACCAGCTATATGCTGAAGGGCAACCCTCCTAAAATATTGAAAAATGAAATGAAACCACACAGTTACCAATGCAGTTTGTGTTGATTTAGTGAAGAAGATGATACTTTGTTGACAGAGGATAAAACTTAACGATAAATTTCCCATATGATGGTGGCGTTCACCCTAGCCTCTCCTACTTTGACGCGTGCCATGCTGGTACGGTTTCCACTCGATTTGAAAGTTGAATTGACACCTTGGAGAATATATACAGCTACTCATGTTGCTATGGAATACTCGTTGTTGCTATGAAAATGCTTATTGTTGCTATGGCAGTATCCATTGTTGCTTCGGCGGTGCCCATTGGTGCTATGGCCTAAAATCTTATTTGTCAATAGGGCCTAATTTCTTGTTTTCTTGCAGAGCTATTTCAAATCTTGCAAGCCCATGCTGCGGAGAAGCTCGCGGCTCAGAGATACCAAGAACCAGTGGCAACGCTACATGACAGCGAGAGTTCTTTGGTAATCAGCAAAGAAAATACAGTTGGTCTTATTTCTCTCGATGTTGCCCGGACCTTCCCTGCGCTCTGCATTTTCCAAAAGGTGCGTTGTTCAATTATTTGGAATTGTTTCTTTTTACCATGTGTGAATTTCTTACAAAAGATATATTTCCATTGTGATTTGGCTATTTTCCTTCCTTGCAATTATGTATTTTTGGTTAGCATAGTTAGAATCCAAATTTTTGTCAGCTCCAGCCCTTTTTGGGCTCCTCTGCAAGTAGGCCTGAAAGACCAGAAGCTCTGATGATGGAAGTTTGCATGTCCCCTTCTCTTTGAACGAAATATTCGTGCTTCAAGCATCAACCACTTTGTTATCTGATTAGCAGGCGTGCCGTGAAGGGGGGGGGAGGGCTCAAACCCTTTGTTCAAATTTAAGAGAATTTTTAAGGGGCTCAGCCCCCTTCTATCAGACACGCATTTGCTAAAGGAGGAAAAAAGAAAAGTGCGCTTCTATCAGTAGAAGAAGAATGCAACAACTTTATGTTGGATTTCTCCTTTTAGTATTTTCACATACAAAAATTTTTAGCGTTTTGTTACAAATTATGAAAAGCGAAGAACCTGAAAGGTTCATGGTAATATCTCATATTTTTCTCGAGATATTGTTCTCTGAAGTTCAGCAGGCAAAGCAAAGATTTTGCTCCAGATTGTGAGATTTGCCAGAGGAGTCAATTTCAGATGTTGTAACTTTTGGGCTAAGCAAATCAATCCAATAAATGCAAAAATGGGCGTGGTAAAATGCATGGTTTCAGTGGCTTAACGGAGACGCTCGGGGGCCCTTAGGAATTAAGTACAATGGGGCGCGCCCTTGTGTAGCGAATAAACAAAATTGGATGAATGAATCCAGTGTTGTACTGTCATTAATGGGTACTAAGAGTTTAAGATGGCCATAGAAAGCCTTTAAGCGAAGTGCATCCAAAAAAACACATAACAAGAAGAATTTTTTGGGTCCCCCTTCGGGGCGTCTTGTGGTTGCAGGCCCTTAGTTTTTGAACTAATCCGCCCTAAACTGCACTACACCGCTGTGTCGTTATATAATTCCTACATTAGAACCTTCCTTGGTGCAGTCTTAGCACGGCATCACAGCTTACACGCTGTTTATTTTATAAGAAACCACTTTATAAGGAACCTACATGTAGACGGCAAAAATTTTGAAGGAACTTATACTACTAATGGAGAAGAACCCAAGGAACTTATCAATTCCAAAAATTTTTATAGCTGCAAACAATCAAGAATTAGGAAGCCGGTTCCATTCATTTACAGCTGCAACTTACATAGATACATTTATGTAACTTCTTTCCTACCTTATTTGTGCTTTTCATCTTGAGTTTTCATCATTTTATCAAAATGAAAAGTAAATTTGAGAATATTGATTTTTCCTTATGTTTGTACCGGTTTTATGGTACTATATGTGCAGTGAAAATTAAGGAACTATTAAAGAACTTTTAGTACATGAATTTGATAAAAAGAGGCCCAAAAATAAGGAACTTTTAGAATTAGGCCTTGAGCTAGGTTCCTTATAAAATAAAAAGCGTGTATTGGATCATTTATGTTTCGTAATCTTAATCGCATGGCCAGTTGTTATTCTTGATAAGCCACACCACAGACTAACTACTTTGCGATGAAGTTTTTTCTCCGCTTTTACTAACAAAAAAGAGCTTAAGCCCACGTATAGTTATCAACATAAATATCTTTAGGTTTTAATTTTGTGTAGGCTCACATGGCAACAGTTTATTCTAAGCCAGGGATCTTTAAGTTTAAAAAACCATGAGCTACAGACGGAGTGAAATGATAATGTTTTTTATGGAAGTTATTATCAGGAAAAATTACTATAATTATTGGTGTATAGTTTCACTTTAAGTTAAAAACCACATCCCTTGTAAGGTAGGAAGATATCATGTGGATGTTAATAGCGTGAATAGATGAACGAAAAAAACAAGCTGTGAAAGAGTCAAGCGGAATTCACTTTTTGGAATCAATGAAAAGTCTTTCTTTACAAATTCTGCTAATAATTCATGGGATATTTTTGTGCAAGATCTTGCTTGGATCAGATGTACCTGCTATCTCATTAGACGTCATTGGTTGCTCTGGCTCTTAGGCGAAAAGTGGGCAGAAGCTAGCTTCTCTCGTTTTCTACATCCTCATCCAAAGTGCAGATGGTGAGGGACGAGTTCCCAACGGTTAGAATCGCAATGGTGCGGGGCCTCTTCCTCCTCATCTCCCCAACGACAACAAACTCATATTCGAGCGTGAAGGCAAAGCTGAGAATACTGTATTGATGGGGGAATGTTGATATGAGATGGGGAAATGTTAATGTAGTAAAAAATCAAAACGTAATAATTTTAATTAGTGTCTGAGGTTTGTACGTAAAGGAAGCCCTGCAGCTTTGTGATTCTAAGCACGATCATATTCAATTGTATTTCGCGCAGACATAATCTTGCGTTGTCTGCTTTGGCGAACAAAATGTCGATTTCCTGGTATCGCTGATAAGTTTACCAGCTTTTTGGATATGGTTTGTTATGAAAGGCTGAGGGTTCCTATCTGATGTCTGCTTCTTTGTGAGTGATAGTCGTTGCTAATGGTGATGGGGATGTTATGACAGTGCTGTATCTAGAAAACACAGAGCTGTTTTCATCGTTCATCTGGAGGTCGCCCATCCAGTTTCTGACCGCACACAGCCATACTTAACTTCAGTTACGCTAATGGAACTGGCCGGGCCGCTTGGCCACTCACCCCGCAATCTGTAGTGATTGTTAATTTGATATAGTCCTAAGGACCTCAAGATTATTGGACCCTATTGGCCTCTCAAAAGTTTTGGAGAGACAAGTCTGTTGACTTATTTGGTATGAAAACTAAGTTGGGCTACTCTTGTTATTTAGCTCATCAATCTTCAATTGGAAGTTTAATGTTCTTAAACGACTGCCAGTTGCATTCAACTTATTACATGGGCTTCCTTTTTATTAAATGTTTGAATATCCAGGATATTAAGACTAACAGAAAACCATGCATATATGAGATGAAAGAAGGGAGAAAGACAATGAACACTATCTCTTATTAAAGATTAGTTTTGGGTTTTCTTAGCGATTCAACGACAATGAATTTATCTGAATACGAAGCATGTTTAGGTCACTGTGACCTCTGAATGTAGTTGCCATGAATACAAACTATTTCTAAATATAACAATAATTCCTATAAAAGCAATTTGTTTCATAAACCATATATCAAGCGAATTGTCTTGTCGTGATTGTATCAAGTTTAGCTTTTCATAGGCACAGGTTTGAGGCATGTAGAAAGGAAGGTCAGATATCTTACAAATGCTTTTTCAACCACGTCGCCAGTGGCCTATTACATAGTAGAACGCTGTAGCTGAAGGATCCCTTACTGTTCTTGTATAAAAATGTAAAAATTGAGAAATTGTTGTAGGAATGAGTAATGAATAAGGTAAAGGTAAAGGTAATCCCGACGTATACTTTCGTAGGTGCCTGTTAGAGAGGACACTTATCCTGAGCCATCAGCATGCGAGGTAGGGTGGCCACTTCCTTTCCTCGCCGCCTTTATCTCCCTAGTGTTCCCACTGGGTACCCATTTGCTGCTGGGTGAACAGTGAGCGAGCGTTCAATCAGGGCATCGAGTCGGGCTGGAACCATAGACCTTCCGCATGGGAGGCATGCGCTCTAACCACCATGCTACCTTGCTTATGAGTAATGATATATATATATATATATATATATATATATATATATATATATATATATATATATATATATATATATATATATATATATATATATATACATACATACATACATATTCTTCCAAAATTTCTCAAGCCAATTAGATCAGACGCAAAAAGACGACAAAATTTTTAGTTTGCAAATCATGTTTCGGATATTTCTTTATCCATCTTCAGTTGCTATACTAACTTGTTAAATAGAACACACTAATAAATGTTGCAAAATCAATAGAAGTGTAACGAAAAATAATTTCGAATAATCAAGAGAACGAAAATCGTTGAAAGGGTTCGAATGTTATGGAGAAATTGTAGTGCTTATATATATATATATATATATATATTTACGTGCACACATACACCCCTATATTCAAATTACTTTTGAGCTTGTATACTTTCTGTGATCAAAAACATTACCTATCATATCTTGGCCCTTCTTGTCTTTTGCAGGGTGGGCCATACCACGAATCATTGAAGAATCTTCTTGGTGCATACACGTGCTACAGACCAGATGTTGGTTATGTAAGTAATTTAATTTTTTTGTTCTAAGATTTGCTTAGTATCGCGTTATTTCTGCTTCCAGAAAGTACTATAACGGGTTTATTTTAAAGTTAATAAAGACACTTTCCATCATTTAGTCATTGCGTATTTTGAGTCTCCTTGTCCGTAGGCAAAGAGAATTAGTGGATTGAAACCTTTCTTCAGAAGAATTGCTGTTGATTAGTATATTGACATAGAGGCTTACTTCTCGATATGAAGTTAACTTACTTTAGCTTACGTCTCGATCTGAAATTAACAATTCTAGAATGCCAGAACTGGAGATGTCACCGACCTTCACATTTGCCAATACAGGGTTGTCACCAAATTGTTTCCAATCGGGGAAATTTAAGAGAAAACGACAGAAAATCAGGGAAAATCAGGGAACTTTTAAGTTTCTAATTGTTTCATTTCAGAGCAGTGACTTTCTCCATGCTCAGCTATGCATCCAGTTGAGTATGATTGTTGCCAAATTTTACCCTTTTGTATATCATCCTTTTCTATGCAGTCATTTTGGACCACAGTTCCGTTTTGTTGTGAAGCCAAAAAAGTGTACGGCCGAAAAGGCTCAAAGTTTCCCGAAGCTCCACTTCTGTTCAAAGAAATGATAAAATCTTAATTGAGAGTTGTAAGAATATTAGGAACGTTAAGGGAAAATGGGTAGCATTTCACTGAAAATATCAGGGAAAATCAGGGAAGTTTTTCCTAAAATAGTAGGGGCAACCCTGTCTGTTGCATCGTTACATTTGGAAAGTCTAGATAAATTCATGTTAGTTGAAGGCTATATGAACTGGTTTTTCCTTTTGAAGTTACATTAAGTCTTCCGTAAATGCTAGAATTAGCCCCCTGGGGGCTTATTCATTTTTGGATTTTGCATGGGGGCTTAATGGAGGGGGGCTAATTCGAGCATTTCCGGCAGATGTTGGCAGACATGTTCTTTTCCAAGCGAGACATCGAGACATATTGGGCTGACCTCGTTTTGACGTACTAAGTATTGCACAATTTTAGCATGCATTTTTCTATTATAAATATCATTCCATGTACTTCATGTTCTTCGCAAAGGTTCAAGGGATGTCATTTATTGCTGCTATGCTGTTGCTAAATATGGACACTGTTGATGCATTTATCTGCTTCTCAAACCTAATGCATAAACCATGCCAGATGGCGTTTTTCACTGTGAACCAACCTGTGGTATGTTGCATCGGTATTAGCATGCGATTTGCAGCCAATTTTGTGGGCCAATATGCCAGTAATTTTATCAGTTTTGTAATGGTAAAAGTTTGAAAGTTTCTCAGTATAAGTGATGATAAGAACAGTAAAATTGTTGTATTTTTCAATATTTTCTAACTGTATGTAGAAAGGTATTTAGTGATTATGGCATATTTTGTATGAAATAAAGTTAGTTCTTTCTGCTGGGAAAGTGAAAAGTAAGGATGCAGTGAAGCTTGCCTTCAATAAGCCTTTTTTATTCAGTGTGCTCACAAAATTCTTAACAGCAGTTTTATCAGACTATTGTTCCTTATTAAATTGCAGAGTCTATGAATGACATTTTAAACTCAAATATCGTTTGTTTTAGATAGTAAGAAATTTTAAAACTTACTATTAGTTATTAGTTACAACTAATAATTGATAGTATTAGAAAATATACAAGTATTTTTTCCGTTTTGAGTTATGATCATAGTATGGGAATATTTTTTGTGAGTAGTATACAAATGTTTTCATAATAGTTTTACTTTAATAAGGAATTCTTACGATCTTTTTCTTTTTTCGTATTCTTAAATACCTTATTCTTATCTCATTATTCTTATGGTCTTGTTTTATGCCATTAATACTGTAGGGTGTTGTAGCTTAACAGTGGCCTATTTTCCTAGATGGAAGCCTACTTCAATGCATTTGATGTAATGTTACAAGATTGTGCACCGCGGATACACAGTCATTTTCAACAGCAAAAGTTGAGCCATGACATCTATCTCATCGACTGGTAGGCGGTTTTTGGAATTTTTTACTTTAAAGCATTTTTTACAAATAAGCCTGTCTCCCGAATCTTATCTGAGGCCCCATTTACACTAACCCGGCTTCTATCGTCGCGTTGCGTCATGGAATAATCTCTGTCGGATAGGGCGATCATGTAAACCATACCCATTAGCCTTACAACAATACAGTGTGACTTTCATATCACCTACAGAGCGAAGTGACTTTCCTCTAATTTACGGAACGTCTTCTACCATATGACTTTGGCATGGTGTAAATGGTACCCCCTATCTGATAGAAAAATCGCGGCGCCACGATAGCTATCCGGTATAGTGTAAACGGGGCCTGAATTTGAGCTAAGCAGAGTTTTGTGTTTCTGGTATTGTTTATTTCGCTCCTGTTTAGATATTTGGCTGCCATGTCTCCATGTCTAGACAAGAAACAAGTATTATTTTTTGCCAATGTTTCTTGAAATGCTGCTTTGTACTTTCTGCATATAAGAGATCTCTGCTCTGTACCAAATCATAACCGTAATCTCTCGTCTCTGACCGGTAGCCTTAGATTTAATACTCCCACTTTCTGTTAGATTTTTCATTTTTTTTGTATTTGTGTTTATTAGTTAGTGTTATTAGTATTTGAGCTAAAACCTTTCAAATCGTGTTCCAAATAGATATTTTGAGCAAATCTTCTTGTCTGTTAGCAATGTTTTTGTGTTGCTTACGTTCTCACGACCATAGACGCCCAATTTATGAACATATAGTGCTTCATAGCAGTACTATTATTGATTTCAAAGCAATCTTTCTACCCACCCAGCTTATTCCGACCCCCTTCCCCGCTTATTAATTTCTTCTAATGTTTCCAAACCCTCCCGGCAGTTAGGCACCTAAGAGTAGGTGTTAGACCGAGAAAGGGAGGAATCTGGCATTGCTTTTTGTTCTAATTGCAGTTTTTTTGCATTAATTGTCATAATTTATGTTATCAAATTATTTAAAGTAATGGATAATGTATGCGCATTTAGAATGCCTCGTTTAAGTTCGAAGCAGCAGTTTGATGCAGGAGGTAATACAACACAATAGTAAATTAGGGGCCGTTTTGATAGTAATATTTGGCTTTTTGCATCTTGCAGGATTTTTACTCTGTATAGCAAGTCTCTTCCTTTGGACGTTGCTTCTAGAGTTTGGGATCTCTTCTGCCGAGATGGGGAAGAGTTTTTGTTTAAAACAGCAATTGGTAAGATAACTTTGCTCTTTTCCCCTCGAAGTGTTGGAGTACTTCTAAGTAGGTTTGAAGTTCCTGTGTCACTGTGAACCAACACGCAGTTTTTAAAATACTTTTTCAATAGTTTGGACAATTTTAATGTTTTCTTGTTACACCTTGCTTCCATTTCATCATATGCAATGAGGATGCGTCGGAATCATCGACGATGCGACGGCTATGCGATGGCAATGCGACGTCGATACATTGGGAACATCCTCAAGAGAATATCCGTTGCTTTATTTTTAGAATAGTTCCCTTGGAATTTAGTTACTTTTAACATTTGAACACAAAATTTTCAGTTTTTTGTGCAAGAAAGTCTATCTTTACGTTTTTGATTAATTTTCAAGCCAAGAATTTCAATATCATTTTTCATCCCTTCTAGGCATACTTGTGCTGTTTCAAGATACTCTTTGTATGCTGGAATTCTTCCACCTCGCACAGTATTTAACGAAAATGTCGAACAATATCGAAGGAGACAAACTGTTTCAATCGATTGGATCACTTAACTTTAATCGGCAGAAATTCCAGCAAGCTGTGACGTCATTTAAAAACAGGACCCTAGAACCAAGGTAGTGTTTTTTATTGGCAAGTTTCAACACATTGCTGCCTGTTGACATTCTGTACTCAGTAGGAGAGGAGCTGCTTGATTGCTAGCAAGTATGTATAGAATAGCATAACGCCTTGCCAATGCAGGCCAGTGTAGCTACGGAGTCTATGTTGAGCTGTATTTGTCCATGTCCCGAGTACTGAAGCGTCCCACAAATTTAGGCTAACCGTTTGCAGGAGCAGTTTTCCTCAGACTTCTTACATCAAAGAGTGTTTAGAATTGCTTAGAATTTTATGTCCTCTACATCTTTGGCTGCCATACTTTCGTGTGCAAATCAAGAATTAGCGATCCAACCAGCATTTTTGCATTGCCCATTTCCCTCCTATTTTGTCTTCTTTATCCCCTTCTCCCTTCTTACATCAAAGGGTTTTATGATTCAATGTTCCAGGTTTTGTGCAATGAGTGCAAGAGATGTACTTCTACAGAGTGACATTGATCTCTACCCTCGTTCTACCAGGTCTTCGTTGCTATAGGTGATAACTATTGAAGTTATACATGGTTTCGTATATTATCCTTTGTTAAGCCCTAATTTTGGTATGGGTTGAATTCATCTGAATGTCAGCTAGAGTATTCTAGAGTCTTTTTTATCCCAATGGAATATTCTATCCATTTTCCCTTTGCACTATTCAGTCAAACTATCGAAAACCTTCTACCTTCTCAGGGGATAACCATGATGAGTGGGCAACTACGAAACAGGCTTGTAGGGATGAAATGGTAGTTTAATTTGCCGTTTTCCTTTATTACTTTATACAGCTCTACCACCCAGGTAGTGAGCACTGTATTGCGGAATTCATCGCTACGCTATTATATATATATATATATATATATATATATATATATATATATATATATATATATATATATATATATATATAATATAAATTATCTGAGGCCATAAATCCAGAGCTATATGTTCTATCATTTTGTTTCCCTATAATCTCCAATACCCTCCATAAAAGTTTGTCTTGCTTAGAGGACCGAGTCAATGTTTCTTTTTTCCTCTCGGAATTTCAGTGCCACGTCTTCAACTATGCAAATTCCAATGTGCTATCACTACGGCTGGCGTTATGACTTGATCTCGTTATCAAACCTAACTTTTTGAGTACAGGTATCATTTGATGAGCCCTTGCTCTTGTTTCATGTTATGCAGCGATGAGACGTTTTTAAGAATTTGTTTTAATTCTGAGTAGCAATTCGATGCTCTGAGCTGATTTTCCATACCTTGAAAGTTTGTTTTTAAGAAATTCAAAAGTCAACTTCTGCATGGAAGGCTTCACAGGGCTTTCAGTATTCGTAAGGCCACCAAGTAACCGGCCTGCAGTATTAACCTAGGACAGCTGATACATGCATGCCCTTCATGTCTGTACGTTAGCCTCTTTATAATATGACAAATAATCTCTTGTATGCAATAGGTGTAGATAAAGAGTCTAGCTGGGACAATCATGAGATTTACTATAGTTGTAAAAAGTATCAATTTTGTAAGAGAATTCTTGAGATATTGTAACACCTTATCAGTTAGAGCAGTCATTTTTAGGAGCTTTAAATTAAGATATTGTTTTGTGGAAAATTGATTTGTAATGAATTTAGTCAAAGTAGATGCAATAAAATAACTTAAATATCAAACCTGAAGTCATTAAATTTTGATCGTATGCTGTGATTTGTATTCCTTTTTGTCGTACCTCGTGACAGTATAAACAGGGTGTCCACTTCGGCTGGAAAAGCTGGAAAATGAGCCTTTTGCAAAATTAGGCTGGAAAAGTTGGAAAACTATTGGTTTTTTCCTGCTTTGGCTGGAAAAACTGGAATTGTTATTTGGGCCTAATAGTAATTAACGGCATTATTAGAGGAAAAACGATCTTATCGAGAAACAGCATTAAAGACAAAGAGATTTTTCAATATCACATAGGACAGGCCTTTTTCACCAAGTTAACCCAGGATTGGACGATTTCCTTATGTTTTGTCAGGGTGGTTGGTAGATCCTTACTTTCTGGGTGTGGTTTACCGGAAGACATTGAATTTTTATAGGAAATTGCAATTTACTGGAAATTTTAAGGTCATTCGATACTTTGTGACAATAGTTGGACCGCATTTTCAATGGCTGGAATTTCATATCAAAATGCATGGTGTGGCTGGAAAACAATGTGTTTTTCTGCCCAAAAGGCTGAAAAAGGTTACCTTTTCCTGAAACTTTACCTGGAATTTCAACTTGAACTCAGTGGACACCCTGATAAAGGCAGATTATGACATTTTGTTACGCGCGTTGTGGTAGTCAAGTTTCATGAGAATCAACGTCAGAAGTATTGCTATTTTTTGGTGATTGAGCTCGCTGAATTAACTGAAGTTCTATCAGACACCTTATTTAAGCTCCTTTTCTCTTTGTTCTTTCCACGTAATAGGGTGCTATGTAGATTTTGTTCGGGAATTTAGACGAAGAAGGCATTAAAACAACACTTAATGCATGGTCATATAAAATCTTATGGACGTTGGAATACTGTAGTAAGTTTCATCGTTTAGTCCTATTGCTACAAAAACATACGATTGTGACAAATTGAAGTCTACTACATCTTTCCACTATCTACCAGAAATTAATTGTCGGTTCATAATAATGTCCGGTGTATCCCCAGAATTCCTTCGAACCTGAAAAATGAAACAATGTTGTTCAGGCCATAAATAGGAGGAAAGTGATATTTTTTAAGCAGGATTGAGTGCAATAGAAAGTGTCTTTTCTTACACAAGTAGTTTAATTTTGGTTGACAAATAAGAAAATAGAGCTTAGCCAAGTTTGATGATGGTATCATTGTGAAATTAGAGTTCATTTTATGGAATCCTATCAATGTTACCCTGTCACATAATACTAGTTTTGGACTTCCGTACGAATTTCCAAAGTTGTACGCAACAGAAAAGTTCAGTTTTTTGGTGTTCCTTTTTGCCTTGTAATTGGTTGGATTGAACTAATAGTTTATTACCATTGTAAATACCAACAACCACGCGATTCACGAAACAGGCTTGTAGAGATTTAGCGAGTAATTTGCAATTTATACATGTATACTACTGTTGATGTTACGAAAAGGAAATATCGGCGTATTTGCAACCTTGAAAGAGGTTGGCCTTTCTGTAATGCAGTTACGTCCCCATGTTAAACTCTATACAACAGAAGGATTATCGATCTTACTTTATTTCTTGTTCAATACATTTTGGCTGCTTTTTTTCTTGATTGCTCTCGCAAGCAACTCTTTCACACTCTTGTCCATGGACTCATAGTACGGCAGCAAGGACTACAACATGAATTACGATGACTACATCAATATTAGTCATATCAAATGGGCCTAAGAGGAAATTGCTGTATCTCTTAGGGATGCCGGAGCGTATTTTTGAGTGAGCTGGGGAAGACTGGCAAGCTCATATCGGGCATGGAAGTGAGAGTAAGGGGCGGAGCCCCTTAAACTTTTTACAGGTGGGCCATCAATTACGATGGTGGCATCCAGTGGTGTAGAAGTAAATCGATAGCTAAGGGGGCACTATTGATAGCTAGGGGGATCTTTTCGTGTATGTATCCTTGTTTGGAACTTTGAAGTTAATTCACGCTGGTATATAAGAAAACGATAATGACGTCCAGCAAACAACGTAACTTTAATAAATAGCCTTTTACAGCAGAATAATGATTATTCTATGCTCTTATTTCCACAAAATTTACAGAGTTGAGGGGGCTGCGCCCAACTCCTTGCAGAGGTAACATTGAAGTTAATTCACGCAGGTAAGGGGGGTTACTCTATAAATTATCGTATAAAATTTTCCTAAGAGGAATTTGTTGTTTAAGTAATACACGTTGTTGAATGGGGGGGGGGTAAGGGTGTCAGTAATTTGATAATTATAGATGGAGTTCCAAAAGGGTTATCGTATGTTGAACTATGTCGTGCAGTGAATCTGCACGTTTGATCTAGAGTACCAAATAATCAGTAGGGAAGGTGGAATTAAGGGTGGGACTGGAAATATAAGACAAGAAATCCTTTTATCAATTACTATTGCACACTCTCAAATTAGTAATCCATTGAGTCAATTAATATCCGGAGAATAGAGTACATTTTTATTCATGAGATGCTGAAGATAAATAAACGAAGATGTTAAAATTAGATGGAAGAACTTGCGAAAATTTCTAATAATCGGGGGGGGGGTGGGGGTGGGGGCGAATATTGGTACTCAAGAGTAAACTATTAAATGGTTGCTTAACTTAAGTGGCGCAGGCAGTGAACATTCAAGAGGTTTCGACTCAGATTCTGGCGCTTGTTGCATTGGTTAGAGCGCCTCATGTTAGTGTCAATGAATAAAGGAATTGACTAGTTGTCTAATCTCTTAAATATCCATTCTATGGTTGCCCTCCTGTCACCTTCTACTTGCTCCGTTTTCATTCGGTGTTCCTAAAATTGAATTAATTGAAAGGCCAAGCCAGATTTACTTACTTTGATGTAGCTGGCAATCTCTTCGTTGCTTAATTTTTTTACTGCCTCCGCAGCGTGCAATTTTCCACCAATTGCGCCTGCTGAGCTGCCACTGCCTGTTTGTGTAACTTCTTGACCTTGGGTGACGTAGTTCTGGAAATTGTAGATAAGAAGAATTATGAGTGATTGCACAGGCCCATCAAAACCCTTTGTGAAGACTTGGTCAAATGAGAAGAAGGAGCCAGATGACTCAATCACAAAGTTGCAAGCTGGGAAGTGAGAAAAGCAGCATTAGCTGATGGAGCTATCGTGCATAAAGAATTTAAAATGAAAATGAAATGAAAACACTAGGGTCTCGAGATAATGTAATCCCTTCATTCTTTCGGACAGATTTACTGCTTTGCTAGGAAGTATTGAGTTCAATCAGTATGAGAATGTTTATATCGTAATTGCAAGGTAGCTTTATAGCTTTTAGGAGCCCCTTCTCAGGCACTTGGCCCGGGGCCAGCTGCCCTCCCCTGTCACTTTTGGGTGCCCCTTTAAGTATGCATCTCCCCATGGCTGTCAAATCTTGCAGTTTTACTGAACTCTGATTGTATGTAAAATACAGTTATACGTTATAGCATAGTAGAACAGGCAGCTCCATATTGCTACTTGTTGAATTGGAGGCCTTTCAAAGGATATAGACTCAATACAAAGAGCTATAAATGCAAGCAGGCAATTTTCGGTTGTGAAAAGGAATGTTAATTTCTTTAATTAGTTAGCTAGGTAGTTATGTAACACTTTAACGGAACAGTATGCAAAAGAGTGCTTAATATGTGTACCAAAGAGCTAAGACATCTGATTACATACTACAATACCTTGATAACCATATCCTCAATACCTTCATATTACATCTGATGATCTCATACGCGTGAAACTCTGCATTATGGTTTTATGGATTTTATCGGACTTTTAATGCTTTTATTTTTGATAGTTAGTTAGTTAGTTAGTTAGTTAGTTAGTTAGTTAGTTAATTAGTTAATTAGTTAGTTAATTAGTTAGTTGGGTTAGTTAGTTAGTTAGTTCGTTAGTTAGTACTTATTTGTTAACGCAAGTTGAGGTTTGAGGCAGCTATGCCGCTGATATGGGTCTGCGGCCTAATGCATAGATAAATGAATATAGATGTATAAATATAGATAGGATAGATATACAATTAATATCAATAAATATAGATATTATTATATTTATTGATACTACATAACCATATTCTCAATACCTTCTTATTATATCTGGTGATCTGAAAGGCCTCCGTTAATATTGTTTTATATTACATCTGATACATCTGAAAGGCCTCCGTTATTTATTTATTATATATAAATAAATAAATTACAAATAATAAATAAATAAATATATAATTATACTAACATTTGATCCCTGAAAAATGTTGACGTAAACAGGTTTCTTGCCACAACAGCCACACTCATCTGAGGAGGAAAAACGAATATTTAAACAAACAGGTATTTGCTTTGGTGTTAGTGTTAGTATGTTTGTGTGCCTGTGTCCGTGTATGTCTGTTTATGTGTGTCTATGTGTACCTCTGTGTGCGTTTGTCCAAAGTAGTGAACTATTATGCTGTGGAGAACTCTGTGCCGGCGATAAGCTCTGTTAGAATATGTAGGTACACGTTACTAACAACAACAGCTTCAAAAGAAAGTGTAGAATATTGCTCAATCTTGAGATGACTGCACGTTGTGTATGTCATGCGTTTGGATGCTTTCTTGGAACATTTCCACCATGGAATACTAGTTTTCGTAGTGCATTATATTCGTAGCCTATTTGAATGCAGAATGATTTGAAAATATGACATGATGCAAGTCATCTTACCACACTTACTGGAAGCCTTGCTGCAGTTAGTTTTTGGCTTTCCTGTCAATGGCTCCTCTGTTGCTGTGGGGAAAGAAAAAAAGTGAAAAATAGTATTTTGTTGGCATTATTGGCTGATAGATTGAAAGAGCTACTTCGTAAACGCTTGCAGTTTGATACTTCGTTCGAATGCTATTGATTGGCCATAGACCATAGAAGTCATAAACCAACCATATTCTTAATTTGGATGTGATCATGCATCCTGCTGCCATATTTTGTGCAGGCAGTAGATTTCACCAAGTCATATCTGTAGTCATTCTATTTCACTAGTGTTGGTGCTCATAAGAGCTCATGCCTCACGTAGTTCTACCTCTCATACCTAATTTCGTTGCGCTTGAGAGGAGGGACAAGTATTAGGCATATAGTACACTCCTTATAACTGGGCCTCCCAAGGCAGTAGCGCATATTAAGTGGGGTAAAGGGGCAAAGTGCCCCACCAGGTGCCATCAAGTCGGCAACTTCTCGGCAAAAGTAGCGAAACCAATGGGCAAGTACACGATGTTTTTACAAGAAAATCACTTTTCTTTCATCCCCAATTTTAATAATAGTACATAGTAAGTGCCATCGAGTCGGAGAAGAGACCAATATTTCCAAATTACCGGTGAAAAGTCGAGTCGTAGGATTATACAATGCGGGGTGCCTCCGGGCTCATGCCTTGGGCCTCTGGTATTCATTACTTATGTAAATGATTTTGTAGGTCGTCACCAAACATGCACGCTGACGATACTACTGTGACATATTCCACAGAGGGTATTGAAACACTCTGTAATGATTTAAAGGAGGGATTAACCAACATCTCAGAGTAGTTGCGAAGTAATAAGCTTAGTCTTTACGCTAGCAATTCTGAATTCCTGATCGTTGGTCACAAAAAGCAACCTAATATCTAAAAACCTGTACAATTAACGATAGACGAGGAGTCGGTAAGAAGGGTCCAGAAAGTAAAATATCTTGGGCTAGAGGTTGATGAAAATTTAACTTGGAATGAGCAATACAAATATCTCAAGACTTGAAACTTAAATGTGGGCTATCCTCAATTCACCAACTAGCAATTTTTACCTCAAACCAAGTTAGGACAGGTCTACAGAGCTCATGTTGAATCTCACCTAAAATATGGGAGCGAACTATAGTGCAGCTTATCTGATGCAAAACTAGATCATTTACAGCATCTCCAATACAGGGGTCGTACACTAATTGAAAAAGCACATTCAAAGGACGGGTAGGTGTGTAATTTGCTATCAGTCATGAACTTCATTAAATATGGTAAGGCTGTAATGTCATCTAAAATATTGAATAACTTATGTCCTGGCAGTCTTCATGGAAAATTCACCATGAGTGAGATCTGAGATATCTGCATATCAGACAAGACACTGTCATGCTATCAGTATCCCAAAGCAAAACCTTGAATTTTCCAAAAGAAGTTTTCATTATTCTGCAGCTAAATTTTGGAACGAGATACCTCTCCAAATAAGGAATATCCCCACAATTTTCGCGTTCAAATGAAAGCTGAAAGTGTACTTGCTAAACTAGCAACTCCCCAAAAGCGCGGTCTGTAGGAAGAGCAGCTTTGATTTACCTTTACCCAGTATATGGCAGTATTCCTTGTTTAGGTTATATTGTAAAAAGCTTATGTATTTTGATTTACATAATTGTGTAATATCGATGATAGAGACTCGTGGGTAAATATCGAAGAAATGAAAAATTACAATTGCAGTCCCACTCAGGCGGAGAACCATGTAACTCCTCCAATGTTGGTCGACCATGGTAGTCATCACCTCCTGAATTAAGTACATGCCCTTTTTAATATGACCATCTATAATCTTTTATACAGGCATCTGTCCGCCAAAAATATTGAACTTTCTTGACTTATTGAGCAGCCGAGTATTATCTTTCTTATAAACAACGCATATTAGTTGGTAACTGAAGCTGTTGTGGTAAAATGAATTGATCTCCATACACAATCCTAGAGCTTCATATCTTATTCATGTTCAGGCTTGCAAGATACACTAGAGTCTCTTGGATTTTCGCTAGCCACCGCGTTGAAGTTGTGCTTTGAACATGTTAAGTGGATAGAATGTATAAACTGCATAGTTTTTTTAGAATCTCTTTTTCTGCCAACCTCAGTACTTACAATACGATTCACGGTAATCCAACAGTATTGAGTTCCCGTTATTTTAAGACCATCAGGTCACCTAAGGCCGTAACACTTCCAATAGGGGTTATAGTAAAGGAGCCCGCACAGTTTTTCCAAGTTTCCCCTCTCCTCTCCCCTGACCAGGCTTGTTCGTTTTCTGCTTAACAGCCCTGTCTCAATGGCTATGTGGACAAAAATTTGTGATCTTTTCTTTACTTCTGGAAGTTTAAGCTAGCTCTGAAATCCGAAAATATGAACCATAGAAATTCGATAGCAATACCTAAATGGAAAGAGAGCTAAAAAGCAGACATTCTTGAATAGGAACAAGCTACGAGGAATTTTCTATTCTAAACATTTTTCATGATAACAAATCGACTCGTAAATGCTCTCTCCTCTTTTAGCAATATCCTACAAACAAGAAGTACATAGAATATAATCTGTGTAAACGATGCTCTCTTACTGCTTAACACTTACCGATTCTCCTGTCCACTTTTTTCTCCATTTGTGCTAACTAATGGATATGGTATACATTTGCATAAGCGCAGGAGAGGAGTGACAAGAGTGGCTGCAGCCTCCCTCAGTTGGGCAGAAATTCTTCTCATTCGGGAAATTCTTCTGAGACAACAAGGGGTCATCCATAAAAGATGTCCGCACATATTTGCCAGTTTTCAACCCCCTCCCTCCCCCTGTTCAAACCTTTCTACTGTTTGCTTAACAGCCCCCTCTCTTGCACGCACGGGAAGGGCTGCAAAAACTACGGAAAAAACTCGTTGAAAAGACATGCATGCTGTACTTATTTCTTGGCTACCTCTTTATTTTTCAATCTTTAGCACAGGAAGATGATGATAACATGACTTTTAAATGCCCTGTTCTGTATTACAGATACCACTCTGAAAAGGTTGTCCACTTACAAATAAACATCCTCCCTCCCCTATCAACTTTTGTCGGCATTGTTACCAACCCCCTCCCTCCCCCAAGGTGCGGAAATTCTTCATGGATGCACCTCCAATGAGAAATTTGGAAACTTCTCTGTCTGTTCCCCAGGTCTCTTTCATCTTTCGGGGAGAAAGTTTAGAGCTCTCCTAAATTTCATGTCTTACGCCCATGGGCATTTAAAAATCAATATTATAGACTTCATTTGCTATAGAAGCAGAGGTTCTAGAAAGGAAGTATTTGGGCTACTACAATCCGCCCCTAGGCGAGCTTCACAGTTTTTTTAGTGGCTCTGGCTAACCATTGATTTCTCACTTCCCTGCCCCCCCCTTCCTCCAAGAACAATGCTGAGATGTATGTTGAAAGTGCTGATCTGAAATTGTATAGTCCAACTCAACATTGTACCGGGGGGGAGGGGGGATCAGAAGAGTAATTTTGTGGACTTTTCCAACTATTTTGGCAGGGATTGTAGCTACGAGAGCACATAGTTTCGAAAAATTAAAAAATGTTTTGCAAGCATGTTCAGAAGGCTTCAATTCACATTTCCAGAAGGAGCAAGTTTTTATATCTTGCGCATATCAACAGTTATAGATATTACAAGCAAAGATCGACGGCTTTTAATATCAATAACTGTTGATCTGCGCAAGATATAAAAATTGTTCCTTCTGGAAATGTGAATTGAAGCCTTCTGAACATCCTTGCAAAATATTTTTCAATCATTCGAAACTATGTGTTATCAGTTTTTTCGCAAATAAAGTATGCAAAAATCCTACGATGGTGATTCCTTTCTTAGGCAATCAAGATTTGATGCTTATGCTATTGGCAGGAATCCTACGATGGTGGTTCCTTTCTTAGCCAATCAAGACTTATGCAGTTCTACATACCTAGCACTGCACCCTGGCACAATTCTTTCGATACGTTATTGACGAAAGCGGTGCTGGTAAGCTCTGCAAAATCAGCTACGGAGTAAACTTTCCTGGGGTCTTTTGTTATCCTCTGCAGTTCAGTCAAGTTAACCTTGTTACCAACCCCAACAGCGTAAATTTGAACATTTCCCAAATGGAGCTTTTCTGCCTCTTTTGCAGGGTCAAGCTTTACATCTCCAATGTTGTCCGGGTTTTGCCTTCCATCCGTGATCAAGAAAAGTAGCTTCTTGACGTTAGGCCTAGTTTTGCCTTTCTCGGTGAACAATTCCTTGTGAGCAAGCGACAATGCATGGTCAATGCGAGTCATGTATCCATAGAACGGCAATAGGCCTACAGCCTCATTGAAGCTCTTCGTCGTAAGGAAATCGGTGAATTTGATTGCCGTTTTTACATAGCCGTGGGAGCTGAATACAATCACCCCACCATGTGTTCCTTGTTCAATGATTTTGAAACGTGCTGCTATTCTCTGTACAAAGAACTTCTCCTCCATGTAGTATTTTCTAACGCTTCCAGAACTGTCGACAAGAAACGCAATGTCTACGATGTTTGTGCAGACATTATTTGCATCGGCTGAAAAAAATTATCCATTGCATCAGTACACATTGCGCTATTAGGAATACTTTGTTTCTATTATATAGGACGACTGAGAGATTTGAGAGTACGAGGGAAATACGAGGGCCGACGAACTACGAGAACTACGAGAGAAATACGCCGAGAAACAAGTAGAAAATTAGAGAGTTTAGGCACCACACGTAGAATATTACTGCTGTTCTTATACTGTATGGTGCCCCCAGACTTTTAAGCAGTAGGACTTATGAGGCCACTAAGACCTTGAGGCCTTGGGGCAATTTATGGTGCCCCTAGACTTTTAAGCAGTAGGACTTACGAGGCCACTAAGACCTTGAGGCTTTGGGGCAATTTATGGTGCCCCTAGACTTTTAAGCAGTAGGACTTACGAGGCCACTAAGACCTTGAGGCCTTGGGGCAATTTATGGTGCCCCTAGACTTTTAAGCAGTAGGAATTACGAGGCCACTAAGACCTTGAGGCTTTGGGGCAATTTATGGTGCCCCCAGACTTTTAAGCAGTAGGACTTACGAGGCCACTAAGACCTTGAGGCCTGGGGGTAATTGGACCCCCGTCTACCCCCTCTCTTGGTGGCTCTGCAACTTTAATAAATTCTTCAAGAATGTATGTACACTGGTGTGCAGAATTAGGGGGCATAGGCTGATAAATCCCCACTTTCTACCTAGTTGCTAATGCTTATGTTTGCTAGCTATTGCTGGTGTAACGAAATGACTTATCGGTAAGCTTCCTTTGTTACACCCCCGACTCAAAAAGTCCTTCAGCACACAACTGTAGGTATACCTTAGTTGGTATCTGTAATACAACTTATGAAGATTCAAATGTAGGCTAATATCCAGCCAAATTTTGCTATGCTGCTTGTGATTGCAGCCCACTATCTTCTGATACATTGCGCTAATATACAACAATACCATGCGTACAGACATAGTTATGTATAAAAAAAGAATTGTATCAAGATTACTTAACCTGTCCATCACAATTACCTTTCAATGTTGCAATTCGCAAGTCTTCTATGGGTTCTCCTAGCAAAGATCCTGGAAAACGGCTTTCTAAAGAGAGAAGTAGACTTTATATTACATAGCTACAATACTGTTTGCAAGACAGGATAGTAAGGAAACACATGAATCGTATTGCGCCGAGGTGTCCAAAGTGTTGCCCGTGGACTAACAACGACGCAAATTTGTATGTGAAGTTCCTCTTATTTGCTTGTGAGGGGTGCCTCTGAATGCATGCCCCCTCCATTTTTTTAATGCTTCCTACGTCCGTGGGAGCAAAATTATGGAATGTAGAGAGGCTAAACTAGCAGCATCCTTGAAAACTTTTAAGAAATCCATCCAATATATATACTTTTATGTTCATTTTTAGACCTTTTTATGGCCAATTACACGCATCCTATCACATGTAACCGCATCTAGATATATATTTCGGTTAACCTTTAGGTCACTATCCGACGTTTTCATACTCTGACGAGTGTCGGAAGAAAAAAGCTTTTAAGTATGTGAAAAGAATGTTGCCGCCTTTTCGTACTGTAGAAAAATTTTTTAAATCAAGGTTCTTAGAAGGCTGGGGAGCACTATTTTAAGTTGGTTTTTGCAAATACAGTAGATGATTCCTTTAACTATATGTACTTTCAGCTGATGTACAAGCATTACGTAGACTTCAACTCTTCAAAAATTACCTGATTTTGACCCAGAATTACCTCAATTTTCTCAAGTTTCGAACGTTTGGGGTGCTGCACCCCCACACCCCCTGTCGCTCCGTCTCTGTCCACAAAGAAGGATTTCTTGGTTTGCAAAATACTTTCATCTCAAATAGGGGGTCCTTTGTTATACCAGATTGCTTTGCCAAATATGCTCTACTAATGGGGCACAGAGAGGTGCGTACTGGGGCACTAACCCCAAAAAAACCCTTAAAATGCTCTGTTTGAGAAGTAGGGGAGCATAAAAGTAGAGGTGCATCCTCAGTAGTAAAAAAGAGAAACTCTTTGAGCTGCAAAAGGGCAATTGACATACAGGTTTGTGAGGTGTAGCTGAGTTCGTGTGTACGGAAACCCCCGTACTTTAATTCAAAAAATAAGTACCAAAAGATTCAATCTATCAAAACAGTTCCTACGTTTCTAATCCGTAAACTTCCGAGCGTCTAGGTTCCCATCTCAGGTCCTAACTATCCTAACTAAACAAAACAAAACGATTTCTACATCTAAATAATCAAGCATTAACGCACGCAGCACGCTGCCCGCTTAAAATGTCACTCAAAAAGTTTGTTCTTTTCTGACAACGTGCTCCCTGTGCTACAGGTTCCTAAATCTAAATGGCTAGACTCGTTTTGGAATTCGAGTATACTTCGACCCCGTTTACACTATACCGTTTTTACATGAAAACGTAAAACGGTTAAACAGGGTCTTAGGGTGCACAACTCCACCTGCTTACTAACTTAATTTTATGTAGGTACCATTAACATTAGCAATCACCTTGTAGAAGCTCTACTGGTGCTAACACTCTTCCAATCGTGGCCGCGCCAGTAGTAGACAGTTCTTTGAAGTTCGTCATCTGGATTGCAAATCTGTTTGAAGTGGCGATATCGTTCAGCATTTTGCTATTGCCTGCTCCCAAACCAATGGCCATAACTTTGATACCAAGGTCTAAGATGTCTTTCACCTCATCTGTTATGATGGGACCTTCTGGCGATGAAGGATTGGACAGGATCAGGACTAGTAGCTAGGAGGATATTCATAGATTTAGCTAGTATCGGCAACCAAGGAGCAATATTTGATGAAATTGACAGTTGGGGGGCAAATTTAAAAGTGAAATCTTATGTTTTTAAAAAGATACACTCAGGGCTGCTGAGTTAAACAAAGTGGAAAGGAAACCCAAATACCCGGTCGACTGTACCAGCTGCTGTTAAGTGGGTGAAAAAAGTAATTGGAATCAGGGGGCTTTGGCTCCTAGAAAATGTCTAGATCTTCACCCTTTCGATCTCCTTCCTTTGTAGATAAAAAAACCAGGCCTTCAATAGGCCTTTCATTTTGTGCGCATTATGACATTAAAGAGAACGGTTGGGCTAACTACTGGGTTGTCAAAGTAATGTAAAATACCGTAACTGGAGGAGAAGTGTGATAGCTGGGTGGACAACTGTCCTCTAGTTTATATGTTAAGAGAAACTCTGCATCAATATGTTGCATTTAAATGTGTACTAAAATGTTTTTGTTTTCAGAAAAGAAATAGAAAGGTAGTCAATACGGAAAATGAAGAGATGCTTTGATTACAGACTACAGTACACTTCTAGTGCATGGAACCTTGTAAATGTGGATTTCGATTTATATTAACTATCAAAATTCTGAATAAATGTACACACTATTTTTTATAAGAATAAAGTTGATAAGAATATGAAGGTTCAGAATCACTGAAAGTTAAGAATAATTTAAAAATTTAAGAATAACGCAAGGCTCAAGTGTCATCAAAATTTTCAATTTTTGTATATTTGAGTTATGGTACTGCTTGTAGATTAACCATTTCACTATCGATGCAATATTTATTATTCTGCTCAATTTTTTTGCTTCATAATGAAGTTAAACATCAATAAAGATCTGAGTATAATCCTTTGATTTTCAGGCCTAGCTACACCTTCGATATTTATGAATAATTTAAGCAAATTTGAGGCTCAAAGCCGAAACATTCTAGGATATTGAGGTTCAGAGAAAAATCAGGTACTCTGATAGAAAAAACGTGTATCCGATTATCTTTTGTTAAAGATGGTCCAGAGTATAATTAGTATACAACCAAAAATGATATTTCAAGTGAAAATAGATTCCTACCTTGTTTCTTTGATCTTTTGGATTTAATCCCGCCGGTCGGAGCTGCTTAGCTGCCATTTTCATTCCTTTTACAAGGCCCCATCTATCGTATGCGCCCCGAAATAAAAAAACTTCCTGGATTATTTTGTCTGCAGTCTTTCTCCCTTCTATGAAGCACTTTTCGGAGTTGCAATCGAGAGTAACTACAGATTCGACCATCTTCCACACAAATATAAACCCAAGCTTCTTGCATCTTCCATCTGGCTTGATCACCCCCTTCAGATTGTGGACGAAATCCTTAGCGTGGATGGCCGATGCTTTATCATCGGATTTCAGCTCAACAACAACCATGATATCTCTGCATTGCTCTGTAAAGAAACGGCATTTAATTGGCCAAAGGAAATATTTGAATAATGTTCTCGAATGGAAAATACGAAGCACGTCCTAGTTTGCATATTACCTACGGGAACTTGGCCACATCCGATATGATACAGTGCTACAAACAGTACTGCAAATGTTAAGTTTAACATTGCCATTGCGCCTCCAACTTTCTCTTCTCAACAGCTCCTTTGCACTGGAACTGAAATATGCTACTCATTTATATATGCACCCCTGTATCGATTGAAGATTATCACTTCCTGTAGCGAAAGAGGCTGCGGTCTATTGACGACAGTGTATGGCCAACACCAGGGTAACCACATCATAACCCAAGGTGCATTTCGTGCACTTAGGCCCGAAGATCTCCGGCGTGGAGTTAGCTTTCCTGTTGGCGTGGCGGCGTGGAAACGGCCCCTTTGGCGTACTAGCCTAATAAAGTACAAATATCGGTGCACTGCTCTCTAGATCTTTGCACCTCAGGTGTACGCCAACTTTCAACGTTGGCGTACACCTGAGGAGCTACTGGCGTACCTCCGGCGTGAGTTTTACGCGGAATGAACCCTGGATGATAACACGCAGTTGTTACCTCTCAATTCTGAATCTCCAAAACCAAAACAGGGACAATCTGAGAGCTCTACTTTGTTGCTGTAAGCGGCAGTCACGTATGGTGTGGTTCTAAGCCATAAAAATGCTCGAAGCAATGGCGTCGTCTTAAAACTGTAACAGGGGGGGGGCTGTATTCAGGGGCGGATCTAGACTTTCGCAAATGACTTGCACAAGTCACTGAACTTTCTAATTGATAAAGCTAAAATGGAGCAAAGTGTAGACGAACAGTTTGTGTTATATTTCATATTTTCATATTTCATATTTTATATTTTATACACAAAACCCTTCAGCATAATTACAGAAAAAAACAATCTACGAACTAAGTTATCTATAACGAAAAGTAGCTATGGAATTGGATAATAAAAACAAAACCTATTTAGCGATTTAGCGTGGAGCTGTTCTTCCAGGGGGTAGTGTTTAGTTATGTCTTGCTCTTCATATAAACTTTCAGTTGCCTTTTGACAGTATTTATTGTTGGCAACTCACGTATGTCTCTAGGCGTATTATTCCATTCCTTAAGAGCTGAGTAATGAAAGCTTTTTTTATAGCGTTCAGTCCTATGTCATCACTTGTTTGAGTTCTCACTATGTCTCATTTTGAGGCGGATTTTAACCATCCGTATCACCGAATTTTCACAAAAATATCCTCTCACATTACTCTATTCATTATACCTGTTAATGTTATGCAATAAAATTTGCGGAAAAGCCAACTATAATAATTTGACTAACATCGCATAACTTACCCAAATTCAATAAGGGGTCCGCCATCTTTGTAAAAATTGCGGTTTCATGACGGAAGTATTTATTAGTGACGTACATGGATAGGGAATTGTGCTGCATATTGATAGGATAATGGTATACTTTGAGATATCAACGGGGACAAAGACGAAGGGACAACCCTGCCTGTTTTTTAGGAATTATGTGAAGCACACTTTTATCCTCGCCCATTTCGGCATGTATGAAAATTACATGCTTGTCAAGTCAGTTTAATTGAAAATATTAAAAGAAGGAGAAAGCAAATATAGGGTTGTAGTATTCTTCTTCTATTGATAGATAGATATGTACTTCTATGAAGTGCCGACGGTGCATGGACATTTAGGTGCCAACGGGGGATTAGCAAAATTTTTGGGGGCTACTACCCAAGTCCCCCTCTGTCACCATCCCATTTTCTCCTTTGTAGGGGCTTTGTTATAGGCCCTACGGCCTTTCCCCGACATCACTTACTAACAAAAGTACTCAGCTGCTTAAAATGCTAGGAAAGTTTAGTGCTGGATTTTTGAAGGCTAAGAAAGCTTATAAATGTATATTTATAATGTAGCATATGTTATGTGGCTAAAAGTCCAATTTCTTTTGTGTACTAAATTTATCATCATTAGAGAGTTTACGCAACACGACGCACCTACTGATGCCGAGCCAAAGAAGTCTAGGAACGTGTGCGGTCACGCCATCCCTTCGCATGCATTGGCGGGAATCTGAATATCGCGCTAGTTTCTAGACTCCTTTGACTCGTCATGAGCAGACGCGTCGTGTTGCGTAAATTCTCTATTTAAGGGTGCATGACGCCTTTTCACTTTCCAGTGGGATGAATACACAAAGCATTAGAACTCAAAAACTTTTTCTAAGAAGGCCTTAAGAAAATTTTGATACTGGTATCGTGAATATGTTTAGAAATTCTCAGTCTTTGACCGAAAAAGCTTTCATATATGTATAGAAAATATGTACCCCCTTCAACAAATCAGAGATTTTCAGTATTTTTATACGTTTCAGCAACCTACAGTGGTGGCGTCACGGGAGGACTTGGGCATGTCCCGTAGTTCTGTCCAGGATTAGTTTTCTAATTCATCCAAATTCGATGAGGAAATAATGTTCCGATTTGAGGGACCTCTAGCAAGGTGTAATTCTCCTTCACTTCATACTATCAAGTGCGTACCGAAGTAGAGAGTGTAGGGGTGCCACACCTCCACTTTTGCTGAAGCCGTCGGTAATGGATAATTCTATAGCTTGTCGGTATGGCTTGTAGGTAATCGAACATCGTTTTCGGTAATCGGCCATCGTTTGTCGGTAATCGATCATCGTTTGTCGGTGATTCTGGGACAGGTAGCATCCTGTCGGTAAAGTCTTGTTGCTTCCCCCACTCAAAAGTCTGTTGTCGACCCACTGCTTACCATTGCTCTTTATCACGCTTTCATCACGTGTACTGAAACAAAATAGTCACGCTCTTGCATTGAACTGGGCGTGGTAACGAGAAGGCGCGGTCAGTATAGGGCGTGATCCCCCACCCCCATTCTGTGATGGCTAGTGCTGCCTAGACATCTTGACGACTTATAATTCTATTTATTGTGTCCCTGTGCTTTATGTAATCGTCATAGAAACAATTCTAACATGGCAGCATCCATGTTTGTTCGAGTTCGGATAAATTTTTCATGATTTGGTTAGCAAATTGAATGGCTAGCTGCATATACTGTAGTTGCTAAGCTAGATGCGATTAATTGACAAAAGTGTTTACTTGAGATAGAGATACGAGGCAGATTTTTCTTATGACTGTCGCACAATAAAGCGACATCAAGTTTAGATCAAATTTGGTAAGACCGTTATGTGATACTTGAATGAATGTTGTATGATATTGAAGACTTGGCACCTGACTTCAATATTTTGCTTTTAAATACAATAACTCAGTGGTAAGTTGCGCTCTCTGCTCGCCATTTTGGAGAGCTATATTGACTACACTTGACGGATTACCCTACAAAATGACTGGTAAGGGAGCAGACCTTTTTCCAGTTGCTGAAAGAGTAAAGGCACCTTTCGTTGGAAAAGACGAAGGGTTAGACCCATCTTCATATATAAGTTCAAATGACTCTGAGGAAAATAGGAATAACGTACGGAGTACAAAGCAGAATTTAATCGTTGATGAAAGGCTATTGAAGCAGCTCAAACAACCAAGAACTTTGAAACTGAACGATAAATCCAAGGGAAAAATTGACAAAAAATACTTGAAGCTGATAAGTAGTGGTCTGTCATTTGATGACGATGTTATTGAAGAAAGAGTCACGGACACTAGTTGGAATTCATCAAATGAAAGAAAAAATATTTTTGATAAAATTAGGAAAACTAAAAAAGGAAATAATCTTATTGGAAGGTGTGATGCTAGGTGTGGAGTTGTAAAGCACTGCCCATGTCTTTTTGATAAAAAAGAGTTATATTCAGTGAATGGACTAAAAGATGCACAGTCAAAGCCTTTACCAAAAATTCAACCTAAAAGCACCATTGATGGATTTAGCAAACCTACCAAGGCACAAGGAGTTTTGGTAAACAAACCACAGCTAAGTTGGGATGAATATCTTATGAGTCTTTTGAGTAGAGAAACTGCAGAACTGGTGATTAATGATTATACATCTGGTATGCAACAGAGGAAATTAAATGACTTTCTCAGCAAAAGTGAAAGTAAAAGATTTGAGCATAATATTACAAAAGACAACCAAGTAGAGAAGCATCAAGAAATTATAAAGGTTTGTATAATGTAGCTGAAGTTTGTTGACTTCCAATCTGATTTGACTTCTAACATCATGAATTTAATTTGCTCATTTATATTTTTCCATAATCTATTCTAAATTTGATGTTTATTTTTTTCTACTAGTTCACAATAATGGTTTAACCTCTGAATAAACCATGTGTCCAAGTTTCTACAATTACTGTTATAAAAATTAGGAAAAATGTGTGCAGAAGCTACCAATTTACATCTTGCCTTGTGGTGATCCTTTGTTTCCAAATTTTTAACCTCAATGAAGGGGATAGAAGATTCTCAATAGTTGCTAGCTTTGTATGTGATGCTTTAAAGGAAAATCAGTTGTCATACATTATAGAACTGAAAGTTCTATATTATCTTCAGGAAATCTGTATATATATATATATATATATATATATATATATATATATATATATATATATATATATATATATATATATATATATATAACCCTTTAAAGCATATCTGTATATATATATATATATAATGTATATATATATATATATTGTATATATATATAATGTATATATTTATATATATATATAATGTATATATTTATATATATATAACTATATATTTTGGAACAGGACTTATGTTGTTACTCAGGGTTACACAACTGTCTGATGATTGCATCAAGCATGAAACTCCTTGTAACAACTCAAGCCTTGTTCCAAAATTCATAGTTATAGCTAGCTCTCTCTAATGACATTGAGCACTGTAGAACAGAGAGATAATCTAGAATCTTTATATAGCATATATTTAGCTACATAAGTTGGACATATCTAAGTAATGGAGAACTCTACAAGTCGATTGCTATTAGTCTATTAGGGTGTGGATTACTATGCAAATGGTAGCATTGGTGCTCATATGACTTAACTCGCTTGGTTAGTTTAAGCAACTAGATTAGGTCTTTATAGGGTTTTGGGCTCTTGCTCCAAGCCTTGTGAGTATTTTCTTGATAATAGATGCACACCATATAGCTACAGTTTAAGTGCTTCTAGTAAAAATTGCAGTCTCTCTTGTTATAGAAAGTACCCAGTTTGCATGATATAGAGAAGCCAAGTGGAGCTGTGGTTGCAAGTCAAAGTAGATATGTAACAGAGGTGAATAATGGTGCTTTGCCAATTATAAACTTGAAGGATGAATCAAATAATATTGTACTAGATTCTGACCCAAAAAATGTTTATGCCAAGGTGCTTGAAGTGGCATACCCATCTTCAGCTGGTGATTGGTATGACTGGGAATCCAAATCTAAGAAAGAAAAAGGCACACCAAAACAGAAAGTTGTGAAAGGAATGCACAAATGGAAAGGTTATCCTGAAATGATTGAGGTTTGTTAATGCCTGTATGTTTGAATTATTTGAATTAAAATAGAGGATTGCAATTATTATGATGATAATGATGATTGTGATGATGATGGCTAGCCCATGGTTGGAAACCTCCATACAGTGGTGAGTGGCAGGGGTGGAACTAGCAGTTTTCTTTATGGGGGGGGGGAGAATTTGACCAACATTCTGGCTACTGCCAAATTAAAATTTCATTGAGGGTACTCTTGATAAGGATGCTTTGGATCACATTTTGCAGTGTGGGGGCATTTGTGCTGTTTCATAATGACACTAACTATTAACTGTAAGTAAGACATGAGAGAGGGACAAGGAAATAGGGGGCCTGGAAGCTTGCCCCCAGACAAAAATTGTTAGAGTCATGCTCTCTAGAGTGCTTGGACATGCCTCACTGAGTGGACACAGAGAGACCCTTCTCTTTAGTTGATAGTGATCAACTCTTTGGTCCCAATTAAGTGCTCTCCCATTTATTTTTTTGGAAAAAATTCTACCCCTCCTGCTCTTATTAAGGGCCCCCTGCTTATCAAAATTTCAGATTTTTGAGATGAAATCTGCAAAAAGGTTGGTACTGTGGTTGGGTTGACCAAACAATGAATGAGATAAATATGAGGCAATATTCCAAACAGTAATTATTTGCAGCAATGTTTAGTGAGATTTTTTATCAATGCTGATTGGTGTATTGCTAGCTCAAACTTCCAAACCCCCACTTATTCCAAACCCCCTTCCCCTGCTTATTTCATGTGGAAGAATTTTCCAACCCCTCTCCTGCCTATAAGGACCCCCAATCCCCACTTTTTCTGGCCTAAGAGTATGTCACTCTGACTCAGAATTAGGGTGAAGATTGATGAGCTGTGGCAAAATTGTCCAACCAGGCCCCTTCAGCATAAAACAGCCTCAATGTTTGATATTGCAGAACTGCCCAGTACCTGTTGGGGTTACAGACTGGATTGAGTGTAGCTGAATCATTCGCCTCTTTTAAGCAATTGCTAGGGGATCAACTGACCCTAGGGTCAGTCTCAGGCCCCATGATGACTATGGTGGTGATGATGTTGATGATGGTGATTATGATGATGATGATTAATCTGATTCAATCATGATACTGGTGGTGACGTTAATGCTGTTGTAGAAGTTGGTGGACTTACTCTGTTTTGGCTGGTGACCTCCATGTTCACAATTTGTAGAAGAAAAGGCACCAGCAAGGCATGATTAGAAGGCAGGCGCTTCCAGTTCATCATTCTTCTCACCCAAAATAATGCCAGGGGGATAGCTGCCCAAATGCTGCTCTCAAGCCCAGGGCCATTCCTAAAAAATTTGTAGGGTGTAGGGCTTACATTTGCTTACAAGTCTGGCATGGCCCTTGTACATGGGTGTGACTGGTAAACACAGGCTAGAGTTATGCTATGAAGCTCTGTCAACATGGTCAGGTCCATAGATATTTGAACTGGATCGGGGGCACAGATGTAGAAGTGTAATTGAGAGCCTTAGAAGCGTTTCTATGTTACATTTCTGCCCTAATAGGTAAAATGTATATGGCAAAATAGTCGTTATTGATAGGTATGCTGCTGAAAATGGGGCTCCGGGGCCCAGCACTCTACAACGTCGGAAAACGCCCCTTTGCAGAATAAAATATAGTTGTTTTCATTACTGATCATCATACGAAGAAGGAGAAGCTGATCCCTCAACGAAGTTACTCTGACACTTCCTTTCTGCTGTTGCATGCATGTACGCCGATGCTAGAAGGAGAAAAATCTCGTGCCAGTAAGTCGAGGAAAAGGCATTGCTTGTCCGGATATACATCTGGCATTCACTGCATGGAAGGCGCACAAAAAAGTGCCCTTTTCTCGAATAGGGTCGTCACCTGCACGCTTACCCATACCATCTTTGAAGTGGGCAAGTGAATCTAAGAATTGAAGAACTAGCCTTTTACTCATATCTGTAATCCACATATCTTTTTTGTGATGCCACTAGACTCTAGATTGGGTGAAGCCAATTGAAAAATGATTACAAAGTACAGTGCGAAGCACTTCTACATATAAACTCAGTGAATTATTCAGGAGAAATGCCCCTCGACCCCAGTATCTACGTGTCTGAATGAGGTAGATTTGATACCACATGTAACTGTAGAGAAGGTGCATAATTGGAGAGGAAGGAAAAAGGTGGGTGGCGTGGGGACTCTGTCCTCAAGAAAGTTTTGAAAACCACTCCCTTTACTTTGACTATAAATGCAATTAACGGCTTTTTGGCACGACAGTGGTACCAGGAAAGAGATGAAAAAGTGGTGATTTTGTCATCATACTTCGCGAAGATAAAAGAACTCAAATTGGCCGACAGAAGTCGAAATTTAGTTGATTTGCCGACAAGAATTTTGGCGGGGGATGTGACACAACTCCATATCCCCGTCGGTACGAGCCTCACTGAGGGTGAGTTGCTCTTGCGATTACAAGAAAAGCCACCCACTTCTTCCCAGCAATGACAGGCGGGAATGGCAGTTGCACTACAGTGTACACCATGCCCCCTTGAGAGCAAAAACTTGAGAGGAGCTTACGATGACATCAAATTATCCCTAAACCCTACATTGTAGCATTAGTTTTGTGTTGAATTCTCTCACATACTTAGTACACCTGTGCCCTATCACTGTTCCTTTTCTAAGGATAGTTAATCAACATTTGATGGAGTATTTGTGAGGCATAGCTTATACTGAAGCCTTAATCGCATGGTGAGCTCTTTCTCTAAAGAAAGAAGGATTTTATTTGTTGTTGTTTAAACATATTTATTGGATAGCATTGTTTCCCTTAGGACAATCATATGGAAATAATGCCGCTATCTAATTGCCCAGCAATAAAGTCCTATGTTGAGCTGGATTTAAAGACTGTGAAAAAACAGCGAGAAGATGTCAACCTAGTGCGCATTGGTATGTTTGACCTAAGCTATGTCTTTTAAGCTATTTCTAACCTCTATTCCTCATCTTATGTTCATGCAACATCTAGCTCTTCAGCTGTGAAATTTGGTTGAATATTGTGTCATAACTGCAAATATTTTATATATTAAAGCAAAATAGTTCTACAAAAACAGTGTCACTCTCCAATATAAAATGTAATTAGTCAATTGCTCATTCTCTATACAAAAAGGAACTTTTCTTAATAATGTGATCTATTAGTGCCAACGTATGCAGCTTCGTTTCTATAGCAAAAGTTGTTGGATGAAACATTGTAGATAAAAGAGTTTTTATGTTCTGCCAGAATGTTGGAATAGAGTAATAATAATGTACCATAATACAGGAAATTAAAATATAATATAATATAATATAACATAGTATAGCATGATAGTTAATTCTATAATATACTATAATACAATACGATATAATGTAATGCTATATAATATAATGTAATGTAGTATAATATAACATAAATATAATGTAATATACTACAATATAATACGATATAGTATAATGTAATATAATATAATTTAGTATAGTATAGTTTAATATGATATAATATTATAACTAATACTATAATATAATATAAAATAATATATTATAATGTAATATAATATAACATAATATAATATAATATAGTTTAGTGCAGTACACAGTGTAATATAATGTAATATAGTATAATATAATACAATATGATATAGTGTAGTTTAATATAATATGATAAGATATAATATAATGTAGTATAATATAATACAGTTTAGTGCAATATATAATACAATGTAACATAATATAATTTAGTGCAATGTAGAATTAAGTAGTTTAATGTAGTATAATAATTAAAGTACAGCATGATGAATTTGACATCGCATAGTATATTATATATTATGTTATACGATGTCAAATATAACAAATTATATCTCTTTACTCTAGTCGCATTAATATTCACATCGGCATGGCTTATCTAGAACAAGCAATGGCCAGCCGCATATTCTAATTTATATGGTACATTTCACCAGAGCCACTTTGCTATTTGACGTGTATTCGTATTAGTGGTTAAAGATACCATTGCCCGCACGTCATTTGTATGAATTAAAAGCATCCTATAAATTACTTATGATTTTTGATCGATGAGCTGCAAATGGTCACTCAGCTGTTACGTAGCACACATTCTAACGTTTTTGAGACCTGTCCTCTCTTGCTCATGACGCTACGTAGCCAGTGGTGATTTCTAAAAATTTTAAAAAGGGAGCTCTAGGCACAACCATGCCCATGTTTTCAAGGATGGGAACATGATAATTTAGTTTAATACTGATATAGTATAATCAACAATAAGAAATGCCTCAATAACCCTATAGCAGTGCACAATTGATCATAGCACTTTGGAAGCAAGGCCAATAACCTCTGAAAAGCCAAGCTAATGAAAGAGTTTTAGGGGGGCTGAGCCCCCCAAAATGAGCAGAAATTTTAACAAGGGGGCACCGCCCCCTGAGCCCCCTAGAAATCACCCCTGTACGTAATATAGCCCCCCATGTGAGTTGAACAATATCGCAACAAGTGACTTCTAGTGCATTAAAAGTTTGGGGACCTTTAGGAGTTGTCATAACTCCAACCCGCTTAGGTTGTGCCAACGCTTCCATCCATCGTAGGGGAGTTACGTAAAGTCCTGCGCACACGATAAGAATTCTGCCGAGCAAAGTTCCACGAGTGACATTTTGCTCAGTAAAATTCTCACCGTTTGCGGCCAATTTTTGCTGAGAAATTGGTCATTCGTGGCTGTAAGGAAAATGTGAAACATGTTTAATAATTTCCGCCACGAAGGACAAATATCTCACCGTTTGCGCTGCCAGTGAGAATTGATATTCGGCTGTCGTCAAGGAGACGCTGAGGAAAATTCTCACTGGCGGCGCAAATGGTGAGACAATTGCATTCGTGGCAGAAATTATTGAACATTCTAGATATTTTCCTCACAGCCACGAATGACCAATTCATCAGCAAGAGTTGGTTGCAAACGGTGAGGATTTTGCTGAGCAAAATGTCATTCCTGGAACTTCGCTCAGCAGAATTCTCATCGTGTGCGCCGGGCTTATCGGATGATGGACCCCCAAGTATAAGCTTGTTTTTCTTAATTGTCGTGAGAACCTCTTGCCAAATGCTTGTGGTGACGTTCGTATGAGTTTCAACGTCATTATCGGCAGTAAATCAAATGCTCTGGTTATAGATGTTTTTCATGTGAGCTAAAATTTCAATCAGTTTGACGTATCTTGACTCTATCAGCTAAATTGAAGAAATATTTTACTTCCAGTTGTCGATGAGAATTTCCGACGAAGCTTCAAGGCTGACAGTCGTAGGGGATATCCTCCACATTTGGGGAACTGGGGAATTTGTAGGGGGTAGGGGTAACCTACGGGGAAAAGGCAGCAAAACAGGGGAATTCTTGAAAAGTGTAGGGGATTGAGTCGAAATTGTCTATTTGTCAATCATGAATGAACAACTTTACAGCAAAAAGTGACAAGACAATTTCCAAATGAGTGCAAACAATTACAAACATAAATACTAGTTACTCAAAATTGTGTTCTGTTTCAACATTATTCTTCTTCTTAAAAAATGGCATGCAACTTGGTTTTCAATTTCCATGCAGAGCTTTCAGTCTTCTATCAACCTCGATATTTGCAGAAAAATATTTGTTCTATCGCAGTATGCTTGCAGTGTACAAACAGGGATTGCACTCCTCAGTTTTGTTTTATTAGTATTAACATTTGAGAACATTCTCTCCACTTCTGCAGTGCTTTGAGTAAGAGTAGTTACTTCAAGCATAAACTTGGCCATGTTTGTATATGCTGGAACCCTTAGAATACCTTGCCAAACTGCTCAGCAATTACCTCAAGTAATCATAATCTGAATAAACTAGATCCTTCTCCTGCCCAAGATTGTACAGCAGTCGCCTTAGCCCTCATAGCAGGGGCGCCAGGAATCTTCCGATGGGGGGCTGACCCTTCCGACCAGGGGGCTAAAATACGGTTTTTATGGTACCATACATGCTAAAAATCTCCGAGAAATAGTTTTTCTCCTTCCGACAGGGGGGCTATAGCGCCTAGCCTTCCCCTGGCGCCACCACTGCCTCATAGATGGTTAATTTGAACAACATTATACTAATGGCAAGTCTTCGGGCAAAAGTCGGTAGGGGAAAATCTGTGCGAGAAATAGAGAATGCGCTTTAGGGGAAATAACAGTTCTAGCGTGGCAGCCCTGCAAAGCTTTTAAAAGCAAATTTTCGTTATTGATATTGGAAGTTAGCAGTATTGTAGAAGTAAGTTGATGGCTAGGGAGACGCTTTTCCTTCGATCATTTTTTAGGAAACTAAGAACTTGGTCCACCTAGTTATATAAGAAACCCAGGAAGTGGTCCAGCAAGAAAGCATTCTTCATAATCAAAATCTTATAAACTAGCTGTTTCGCACAAGCAGGGACGTCGCGAGAACCCTTTAGTTGGCGGGTATAAGGTAGGATTTACCTGAATTTGCCTGGTTAGTAAGCTGTTCTATTGTTACCAATCACTATTCATTCCAATGTCCTAAAGCAATGCTGTTCGGTTATTTACCTGCAGTAGGGATAGGAGGGTAAGCATGGCTATCGAAAACTTTCAGTTTGCTAGGCCCTATAAACACATTGTTTCTGCCCCTCAAAAGGACTGCTTCGATCATGTTATAGATACCTGTTTGCATGATAATCAATAGATTCCATGAAAATCTTTCTCACTGAAAATGTCAATTGTCAGAAGGTGAACAATACCATACCATCTGATAATCCTCCTCAGGTTAACAAGGAAAGGATATTTCATGTCGATTTGTTAGTGGAAAGTTTCTGCATCGTTCTCCAAAAATACAATTTATGACAAGGCTTCAAGCTCGGCCTTGCTCTTGATTTGTTCTCAATTTTACACAAATTTCAGGCTCGTGTTCATGTAAAAATTGTTCTTATAAAAAAAGGAAGAGTGTAGTCCTTTACGTGTGTTGGTTGCACTGTTAGTCGAGATAGGAAAAATTTTGTGCTTATATAGACACTTTGCTAATCTTAAGTCTTCAATAAAAGTTTCAGCCAGAAGATCTTCAGTCTTCTTCCGGTGATCCGTAGCCATGTTTTTAAGCAATGCTATGTTAGAGCTGAGCTTCATGCCTAAAATAGCATCAAATCTATTTTCTTTTTGCAGTCCAAGATTGGAGAAGCAAGTGGTTCCTTGAGAAAAAATGGGAAACCTGTTCAAACAGAGAGCTACTCGATGGGATGTGTGATATTAATGATCACATACGATTGTCCGCAGTGTCCGCTTGCAGTAAAGCAATTCTTGGTAAGACGGGCGAGAAGAAAAAAGCAGAAGGTACAAATTTTTAATATCTTATGAAAGTTATGTTACATCTGTATTGCCGTTTTGTGTTTAGGAGCTCTATGGCCAATCAAAAAATGTTTTTTATTTATCCATATATGAAGGAAGTTTTGTAAGAAATATAGGGAAAGTTTGTGTGACAATGGCTGATGATGTAGTATGTATGGAAGTTCCCAATCTTTTAGCTGGTATGCATAGAACATATCACGTGGTAATCCACGTGAAATTTCAAAAGTTTTTATTGTAGATAGGTACCATAGAGGAACATCGTAAATATGCATGCAAATTGCCGGCTTTACAGGAGATTGACTTAGTTAAATAATAAGTATATGTTACTGTTAAGGCCTCTCTACTTAGTAAACGGGTTTTTGTAGGGAATCAAGCTCTAGACCTAGTATTTTAAGTGCCTTATTTTTCACCTGATTCGAGTTCTAAATGCTTCCTAAATATTCTTATCTTACTTCTAAGGAAAACTCGCGTGCAAGCAAAATATGCAAGCAAATTTACCCTAACAGTTTGGTTTATAAGCTGAGGCTTATAATTATATTTGAGCAGGTAGTTTATAATCAAGAGTAGTTTCCTGTGACTCTTTTCTTCTCATTGCTTTGGAATGCCCCGAAAATTTCAAGCCCAGATGTTTGCATTTCTCATCTCGTTTTATCTACGTCATTTATGACCAAATAGATTTGGTTGATGTGCCAGCATGATTATTTTATGCTATAGCTGACAGCAGAAGATTCAAGATTCTGAAATTTCTTTGAGTTACTCATATTTTAGAAGGTCTAGAACGATATTTTTAGTGGCAGACAATGTGCGAATTATATGGGGAGGGGGGAGGGAGGAGAAAGCTTTTTGAATATTGGCATTTATTGCTACCTTTGAACCATTTTCATGCTACTTTGTAACAATCCCTTAGTGAAATTATTTGGTGCAAGCGCCCGCTCACCGGTGTGATGGCCCAGTAGTTAGAGCGTCTGCCTCACTATCGGAAGGTCGTAGGTTCGAGCCCCGGCCGAGTCATACCAAAGACTTTAAAAATGGTACTCTCAGCCTTCTCGTCTGGCGCTCGACGTATGAGATTGGAGTGGAAAAGTTAAGCTCGCGGAGCTACCAGTGGACCAGCCCCCCGCTGTAGCTTTCACTGCATTCGCAGACGCGTGGCCTAGGGCTAGGCACCGCCCTATGCGCCATTGGCGCGGGAAAGGACTTTGACTTTTTTGACAAGCGCCCGCTCAATAAAAATATGTTCGCCACAAACGATTTCGTATCATTTTTGTTGTAAAAAAGACTATGCAGTGAATACTAGAGCATGTTATACCTTCTAATTCAAATGCAATTTCAGAATCAGATATGGAAGAAAGTTCGGAAGTGACAGTCGAGAAACTTCTAGAAAAGACTACAGAGCTTTTAGAAGACAGGTGCAAAGAAGTCCAAGTGGCATCTGCTATCTCTCTGTTTGCAATGGACAAAAGCACTAGCAAGGTAGAAATTTATACTACATTGTTCTCATTTAAATGTAGTGTACTATGGAGGAGGGCTATTGTGCACTGTTTCTGTATTTGGTGTAGCACCAAGAAAGTCAGAGCCTTTTTACCTTCTTTATCTAAGTCATATAGAAGAGTATTCATTCAGGGTTGCCTCCAAGTCAGGGAAATTCAGGGAATTTAATGTTCATTCAGGGATAATCTGGGGAAAAGCAAAAATTTTTCCAAAAATCAGGGAAAATCAGGGAAGTTTTAGGCGTTGTTTCAAAGTATTGACTTTTTCCAAGAAACTTTCATGCAAGCCATATAGGGGAATATTCGCTGTGTTGACACATCAATAACGGAAGATTTTGTCACAAAATTATACAAACATCTTTAGAAGTAAATATCTTCATGAATTCTTATCTATTTATTCTGTGGGGTTGATATAAGTTAGACATTTGGAAAACGTAAATAGTTGTCATTAAATTTTTTATGATGAAGTGATGTATACTATAAAGATTCAATATTAGACTCTACAATCTTTAATGTTTTCGTTAGGCCAAAGATGTCTTACTCGAGACATTAAGCAACGGTGGTCCTCCAGAGAAATGGGCTGCTGCTCAGTGTCTTGCATACTCGGGTTGTAGTGCTGATGCGGTTGTGAAGGAGCTCTTTGAGAACATAAACACACCGGATGTTATCAAGCATTCAAAAGCTACTATGTTGCTAAGCAGGCTCAGTAAGCAGTCGGTAAGGCTTGAAATTTCTTTGGTTTAACATGGTCGCTATTAAACATTTCTAATTAGGCATGCAGATGAGTTGTTTGTTTACTTTCTAAATTACAACTGTTCTTGTAGTAATATTTAATTACACCGTCCAAGTTATGTCTCAATTATTTTCGGCTATTTGATGTCAAGCCGGATTGTTCCAAATGAATAGATTGCATAATTCCAAGAAGTTGAGAGGAAGTAGTTCAGAACTGCAGTGTTACTTCCAAGAACTATAAACCGGAATCTAATTTATGCATCGTTTTAGTCTTAATTTGTCATTGCTTACTTTTTTTGCTTGTTTTAGAATACAGTCCAGTACACTTTGGCTGAGCAGTTAAACAGTAGCAGCTGGCGGGATCGTGTAGTGGCCTGTCAATTATTCCCTTCCTTACAAGGCCCATTAAGTCAGGTTGGTACCTTGGCTATAGTTGAATCATTAAATTCGCTGTATTAGCAGATGGGTTCTGTTTTGTTCTTGAATTTAAACCTATCTGAATTTATCTCCAAATCAATTATGTATTGGCTATTATCTTACGTATTATTCTGTAAATTACCAACAAATATATGCCACGGTTTATGCTACCATGTTTTAAGTCCTTCTTTGAACAGCTTTGGTTTGATGATATATTTCTTTGAAACAACAGGACTCCATACATCCTGCTGTTTGGTCCTGTTGTGCTTAATTATGCTTAATGGTTGCTATTCATAAATTATGCTTAATTTTTGCATAAATTATGCTTAATGATGCCTAATTGTTGCTATTTATCATGCTTCATTGATGCTTAGATTTCATATATTCATGCAATACAATAATACATTTGAAGTATACAATTTTCATTTGCTTGTCAGCTGTATTTTTCTTCCGCTCTTATAGGATGTAAGGAACAAAATTTCCCATTTGATGTGGAATGATTGGAACAAAGACGTACGCACTGCTGCAGCCAGAACGCTTGGGCGGACGGGAAATGGGAAGGTGCGTACCTGTTTGTCTTAATGTTTGTTCATGTTTGCGTTAATGTTTGCTTTTTTGTTGATGTTTGCTAGTGTTTGTTTTGATGTTTGTTCATGTTTGCGTTAATGTTTGCTTTTTGTGTTGATGTTTGCTAGTGTTTGTTTTGATGTTTGTTTGTGTTTGTGTTAATGCTGTTTGTTGGTGTTTGCGTTAATGTTCGGTGGTGTTTGGGTTTGCTGGTGCTTGCATTAATATTTTTAGTGTTTGCGTTAATGTTTTTGGTGTTTACGTTTGTGACTGTCTCTGTGTATTGGTACATGGTCTGATGTTATCTTATTTTTCATTCCATTTGCCAATTTATGCTCATTCATGTCAATTTAGTTGGATTTGAGCTTCACAGCTTTCACTAGTAACCTCTGTTACCCAGATTTTTCTTGATTTCAGCTTGTGCATGACAAGCTAAGGGACAGACTCATCAATGGCAATGAATCTGAGAAGCTTGATGCGTTGAAAAAGGTTCTTTGATATCTTTTAGCTTCATAACTATGTCTTATCTCAGCTCTTTGCATGACCTTAGACCTTCTACTCATGGGTAACAAAATTTAGTGGAGTGCATGGATTTTCCTCTATCCGAGGCTACCTCTCATTCATCCATTGAGTTACCAATTTAGAAGTGGATCAACTAAACGGACCTGTGTTTCTGCTGGTCTGTACACTAATCTGCGTAACACAACATAATAGCATCAGCATGCTACATTCTTATTGTTGTTTACAAGCATATCTAGCAACAACAGAGGATAAAATACGGACCACATAATTGCAGTTCAGATACCATGTAAATTTAAGCCGGTTGCCTTATTAACTATTTGAAGGAGATTTGGGGTTTTGATGAAGTTGTGGGTACTTTAGGGGTTTGGAAAAGTGCCATCGATTCAAGCCCGGTTTTCTTATAAGAAACCACTTTATAACCAACCTAGCACCAGACAGCCTAAAATTTTAAGAACCTGTTAGAACTACAAGGAAAAAGCTAAGAAACTTTAGAAAAATAGCACATTAAAGTCGTTACCTGATTCAACGTAAAACTTTTACCAAAACAATGTAAATATGACATTGCTTTAGAGCTTAACTCGTACTCATACGCATTTTGCTTGTTATATGTCAAATAGTTTGCTACATTCGCGTTCTTCATACGCTTTCAGAGCAATTTAGTTCACTAAGTTAAGAAACTTTTAAGAAACTTCTTTTAAGAACTAAACTATGGCCAAAAATTAAGAAACTTTTGGTACTAGGCCCTGGGCTAGATTTCTCACAAAAAAACGGGTATATTTGCGTGGAAAGTGAACGCCTTGTATTTGGGTGACATTGTTGACTTCCAGCTCTCTGTCACGCTACAGTAGTTGAGTTGTTGTTAGGCTTCTGGAATATACGAAATGGAAGCAAACTCCGACAGAAGTGGCGAAGTTGGTTGTTTTCCGAAAGAAATTTTAGCAGGGTGTGTGACAATCTAGCACTCCACGAGAAATTGACTTGAATTAATTGCATGTTGCTGTCAGATAAAATATACTATTTGCCTCTTGGTTTTTCCAAATATCCTTTTGCTATCTGAAGACATGAGCAATTTTTAAAATTCTAGATTTCTTTCCTTGGGATAATGACTGGCAGAATGCTGCCCGCGTTCCTTGCTTGCCTACAAAGTGATTACGTCTCACTGCGTATAGAAGCAGCAAAGGTAGGTTGAAGATAGAAACACTGCTTGTTACAATTGAGCTGTACTCAACGAGACACCATCTCGAAGGTGCAAAATTGGTAGCTATATGGGAGTTAATATTTAAATGTAAAGTCATTGTAAGAGTAGCTACAGTGCTTATCCACCACTTAACGTCTCCGGTTTGAGGTTTATCACAGTTAGGGGTATAATAGAAACTTAAAGAGGAAAAAATGGCGAGGAAAAGAGTTATAAGTCCTTAATTTCAACTTCCAAATAAACAAGGGGGTCCTAATAAACAGGGGGATTGAAAAAAATTCAAAAATTTAATAAATGGGGGTCAAGATAATTGGGGGGTCAGAATTTGAGAAATGGCTTTAAATCATTATAAAACGATGGAAAGAACAAAAACAGGTAGTCATAAAGCGTAGAACTAAAATATATACAGAAACACTCTATTTTGCTTGAATAGTGGGCGTGAATAGTGCTAACAATGAAATTGAATGAAATCAGGGGTTCTTAAAAGTCTATTTTCTTAACATTAATAAACGGGGGGTCCTAGTAAGGTCCGGGGGGTGGGAAAAAACTCGAAAAATTACAAAGAAGGGGGACGTTTATTTGGCACCTGAGAGTATCTCATCAAACTCTTTTCCCAGGATAGGCATGCATTTTTTAAAATGTACCCTCAAGCTCTCACTGTACAAGGAGCTAGATTCTGTCGTTGTATGAACAGCATTGAAGAGCAAAAGAGTAAGTATTTTATGCAGTATAGTAGTAGAAAGCATGAATTGCAGAAAATCTAAGAAGGAAAGTGTGCAGTGAAATTATTTTGTTTTACGTCTACATCTGATACGAACAGAACTGCTAGTGGCTGATTTAACACACGTGATATGATGGCCATAAGTAGCCATAATTTGAGGGTGCACAAGTTTATTGAATTAATAGTTATAACGACACTAATAGTGTTAAACAGTTGGCGTAATTCACAACTTGACTTTTTATAGCGCCACTTGTTAAGTTCTCAATATTCTCTCATGCAGACAGCGTATAAATTATATGATCTTTGTCAACATTTATCTATTTCAGGCTGTTTCAGCAATTCGTCTGTCGCATGAAGAGGTCATTAATGAGCTGCTCAGACTTGGTAAGGAAGAGGTAAATTGGAGAGTGAAGGCTCAATGCGTAAAAGGTGACTTTACCTATTACAATCAACAGGGTTATTAATTACCTTATTTATTTTTGAGGTCAAATTGCATATTTCTGCAGGATGCATACTATGTAGAGGTACAGGGTTTGTGCAGATCCTTGAACTCCTTTAAAGTGCTGGGATTTAAGATGTAGTTTAAAGTACACTTATAACTCCTTGTAAATGAGGATTTTTTCTTGAAACCTGATCGCACTCCTTTTGTTAACGTTAACTGTTTAGTTGGTTCACAGCAATAAACAATGCGAAAAAAAATTAAAAGAAACACTCCCAAAAGAAAGCTCAAAGAAGATTGTACAAGTTATACTCGTAATGTGATGAAAAATCTCTCGTTTTTGGTATTTTGGGTTTCCTGTGTATTCAAGGTCTACACGCTTTTTTATTTATTGATAATAAATATGTTTAAAAATGTTTATTTTATTTCTTTTCTTATAAGAAACAAAATCTCTAGCTTCAGCCTGAACGTTTCTTAATATTTCGTCAAATCCAGCCTTAAATGTTTCTTCAATTTAAAGACTTCCATTGAAAATAGCAACCCGATTAGGCAATTGTGATGCAAGAAAAAGGTTGATCAGGTTTTGTGAGGCATGTGATGGATGTTCCTTCTATTTTCTTGTTAGTTTGATAAAAGATTTATTAGTAAAAACAGTTTTTGCAAGTTATTTTTTGAAACTCGCCCTATGTTTCTGAAAATTTTCTTAATTTTTGCCTAATTTCAGCCTCATGTTCCTGCAGACATTTTTCTTATAAAAAGAAAACGTGTATTGATTTAAAGGTCCCTGAAATTTCTTTTAGTCCTTGAATAGTTCTTGGAAATTCCTTGAATTTGATCCTTAGAATTCTGCACGAACCCTGAATCAAGATTGAAAGTAAATAATGGGTTACTTACTATTTTACTGTCCTTAGCAACCATTTAGGCAATGCGTAGTCATTCCATGATTCTCAAGGGTGCTGATACTTCCTTGTAGAGCAGGTATGGGGCGAAACATGAACTGTATCGACCATGATTGTGGTTATGGGGTAAATATCGTTACATGCTAGATGCAGATTTTTGCCAGTCACATAGATGAGGGGGTTGTCGCCCCGCTAAATCCACTTATACCAAGATGGCCCTCCCCCAATGATTTTCTCTAGATCCACGCCTGGCTCTCGGGGGGCCTTGGGTTTATCTTTTGTCCCGGGGCAACTGAAGTCTCTCAGTGGCCCTGGTAGTAAACTCCTTGCATATGTATTTCGGCAAATAGGCTACAGGGGTCATCGGTATCAACGAATGATATAAGTTAGGTACAGTGCCGTATCCGACATAAGTTGGGGTTGGAAAAACTCCTAAGGGACCCCCAATCATTTGAGATCCTGAAGGGCCCCCCAGAGGGTTTCTAGAAGCATGTCTTTTTGTATCATTTAGAGGGAAAACTATGAAGGGACCCCCAGTGCTTCCTAAGGGCGCCGATTCCCTCTGTTACGATTCTGAATAGTTAGATGCATTTGGGGAGGAAGGAGACCGAACATCACGTTCCTGAAAAATGAAAATCAATTTTCATTCTCTAGCGATTGGCCTCGTAGCCAAACCAAATGAAAATGTTCAAGATATTCTTCTATGGTGCTTACGTTACGAAAGGGAAGCAGCAGTTCGAACTGAAGCCTGTCAGGCAATTCGAAATCTGAAACTGGATTCAGAGAGGGTCATGGATATTCTTCAAGACAGAGTTGATGTAGAAGAGGACGCTGCTGTTCAAAGGCAAGTGAGATTATATGCATAACCCTGTTTATTTTATTATTGCATAAATGATAAGTGCAAAGATAGATATATTAAACAGGTAAAATTCAAAACTACATCTTGTTAATGTTACCAGCACTTCGAACTACATACATACATATAAGCATATATATATATATATATATATATATATATATATATATATATATATATATATATATATATATATATATATATATATATATAT
>OLMO02000297.1:12438049-12464940 GCA_900291935.2 Cassiopea xamachana
TTCAGCATCATTTCCATATCATCTCTAACTTCACTATCCCAGCATTCATTTGCACTCAAGCTTGCAGATGTATGTTGTATTGTAAATGTTGCTAAACCAACCTTTATCTTTTTCATCTCTTCTATAGCTGAAAATGAATTGGATTTTATAGGTGACCTTGCAGAGTATCCAGATATAGCCAATGACTACCTTAAGGGAAATAATTTTGGCAGGAACTAATTTTGGTAGATCATGCAATCTGACATATCAATTGCGAGTTAGCAGAAGTAATTTTGATGGGTGAGGAAACAAATCAAATTTGCCAGGAATTTATTTTGGCAGATTCTTAGTCAAAGACACTTTTTGGTGGAATTTTCTTTAGTGGGTGGCCAAATGCCATAGTTTGAATGAAAACACTATAAGGAAAGCCACTCTTAAAATTTACTAAAGTAATGCTCTTCATAGTTCATACATGACAAGAGATCACAGTAATAGTATGCGTCTACATCACTCTAGTTCAGCACCAATTATTAAGCCAAAAGCATTCCTCTCAAAATCGTCAGAGCTATCCTCCCATGCAGAATCTGTATTGCAACTTTTGTTGTCTTTGTATAAAAATAAAATAAATTTGGCTGGAATAAATTTTAGGCAGTTCAAAAATAATATTAAATTTGGCTGGAATTAATTTTGGAAGTTCTATTATGTACAAAAGGGCTTTCATTCTTTGGAAAGTATCAACCAGGGTGAATTCCATGTAAAACTTTGGAAAGTATCCATCAGTAGCTCCTTAGATGTACACCAACATTCAAGATAGAAGAACTGTTGTGACAATACTTGCTCTTATTGTGAATGTTAGTGTGCACCTGAGGTGTATAGGTCACAAAAGCATGTGCTGAGATTTTAATTTTATTACACCAGTATGCCAAAGAGTATAGTTTAGGCTATATCCATGCCACCATGCTGACAGGAAAGCTGACTTTGCAACAGAGATCTTCTAGCATAAGTCCATAAAATTTGCCTTGGAGTACCCAGCTGCAGCTGGTATTTCCTTGCACTTCAAAGATCATTTATCTTGCTTCATTGTAAATCTGACTGAAATCCACAATGCTAGCTTATATCATCTCAATTCATCCATGATAAATTTAATTTTTTTTTCTTTAGTGGGAGGTACTTAATGCCTATTTAGTCTGATGTTCCAGCACCACTGTTTTTGTAAACTACAGGTTGCATTCAATGCTGATTCTATGCCAGATATTTTTCTCAGAATGCTGTTGCTATCCATACAGTAGTAACAGGGTGAATTTTTAAAAGGTATGGCCTAGTAATACATATTTATGCGTGCAAAAGTGAAATGTAGAGGAGAAATAATCTGAAAACTTCAAGGGAAGAGGGAAAAGGGGGATCTGGAGCAAAGCCCCCAGAAAATTTTTGCTCAGCACGCTCTTCAGACTGTCGGAAAGTGTAGGCAATGTTTTATCACCACATTAATGTAGCTCATCTCAGAAAATGGACTTTGGCAGACTTCATTTGCTGTTTGGGTAGGAATCTTATAGAAAGACTCTAATAGTGTACGCGAAACTTAAGTTTCTTGGCACACTTTGATAAGTACTTGTCAATGTGTACCATTTCGTCCCATTAATTCTTCTTTGTAATGCCACTGCTTGAATTTACTACCATATATACATGTCATAAAACCCTCGATTCGCAAGGCTAGAGAGCGATTCAAACTTAGTCATCAAATGGTTTGGAGATAACGTTATGCAACTGAATGCAGATAAATGCCACTTACTCATACTTGGAAGAAATTCTAATCAGCAGGCTACACTAAATATAGGGGATTCTGTTACAGAAAATAACGAAGAGGGAAAGCTACTAGGCTTTGTAATCGATAAAAAAACTTTCTTTTGATACGCACATCAGTAAGTTGTGTAAGGAGGCTGGTAGCAAACATTTTGCTCTCACTCGCATACATGGTTGCTCTCGCTTTGATAAGTACTCTTATCAATGTGTGCCATTTTTTCCCACTAATTCTTCTTTCCAATACCACTGCTTGAATTTCCAAGATGATTACAGTGGCCAATACTACTCTAAATTAGGCACTAGAGGTGTTCTAAGATATCACGAGTAAAGGAAACCCAAATAAGTGTATATGAAGAGGAATATTTAATTTGAATGCCAACCTTGCAATTCTTTTGTGATAACATGCACTCCACGAGGTTTAGGTGGGAATGTGACAATCGTTTGATACCAGGCAGTTCCTCTTGCAGAGATAGTTTGTCCGTAAGTCGCTTGACTGCTTCCTCCCCTTCCCCTCAAAGCCATCTTACCGGCGTCTCTTCGCAAATTCAATTGTAGTGAATGCAAAATAGGCCAAGAGTAGAATCTATACATTCTCTTTCTGATAATGATGTTGTTGTTGTTTCTTAGTAGTTACATTGATTCCATAGAAATAGGATGATTCTACCTCTATGATTGATTCATAGATTCAAATGACAGCGTTGGCTCAGGGGCCCAGGGGGTGGAGCCTCTTTGTTAAGATTACTGCTCATTTGGGGGGGGGGGGCTCAGCCCCAACATTCTTGTATTGGTTTTGTTTAGCAAAGTTCATTGCTTTGCTACGTGGTTATTAAGATATTTTTCACTGTTGATTATACTATATCATTATAATAATTGAACTAAATTATAATATCTGCATCCTTGAAAACATGGGCATGGTTGCACAAAGGCCACGCCCAAATATGGGCGTGGTTACGCCAAGAGCCCCCTTGTTAAAATTTTTAGAAATCACCATTGGGCTCCAGGAATTTCCGGACATGAGGGCTGACTCTTCCAATGGAATGGAGACTCAATTACGGCTACATGCTACCTCCTGGTTAGACAGGGGTGGATCCAGAGCTGGGATTTGGGGGGGGGAGCTTTATTACTTTTTTCATATGAGAAGTTTCTTAACACTATTGTTTGCAATGGGATATATTGCCGTTTGGGGGGAAATGGCCCCCAGTTCCCCTGGATCCCCTGAAATTGGAAGGTGAAGAATCTTATCTCAAAGCCTTTGCAAACTTTTTTAGCCCCCCAATAACTGTATTTTAGCCCTATCATCGAAAGAGTCAGCCCTCCCTCAGTAAAATCTCTGGCCTCACCCCTCACTTTCAATACTTTTAAGCAACAATCCCTTTGTAGCTTGCAGAACCCTCCTGCTTTGATCGTTAGGGCGCCCCAGAGAACTTTTATAATGAATTCTGCGTCTTTTAGCAACGTTATATCAGGTGTAGCCAAGAGATAACGAACTGCAAGGTTTGGGAATTGCAGCATGAGGAAGAAAATCCAAACATACTTGATTATCAAGATGGTGTCTTCATTATTTAAAAGGAAGAAGTGTCCATGACTTACCACGTCTCTCTAGCTCTATCATTACACACTTTCTATTTTATAAGAATAAAGTTTATAAGAACATTAATTACATTGCAATTTAAATACGATTACATTGCATTTAAGAAAATTTAATTTCTTAAATGCAATGTAATTGCATTGGAACTGACATTAAGACGTAATGTACATTTAATACAAATTTTGAAAATCCCGTGTGCTAAAGCGAAAAGGGGACCTCCTTCTCGTTACTTAGGAGGTTCCTGAGATTTAAGAATAACGTAAGAAAACTGCAGGGCTCAAGTTTCATCAAGACTGAGAATTTTTGTGCATTTAAGCTATAATGGTGCTTTTAGATTAACATATGGACAATCAATATAATATTAAGTATTCTCTTCATCTTTTGATTTGCTTTGTGATGAAGTAAGGGGCCATTCAAATATTATGTCATGCAAGGGGGTGGGAGGGTCTTTTGATTTTTGTGACAAAGTGTGACAAGGGGTGGGTGGGTTGTTTTTGCATTGTGATGTCACGTTTTTTAAACAACTTTAGCATATTTTGCTTCATAATAGCAAGTTTGGCCCTTTTTAAAAATAAAGTTGGCTTCATGTCGAAAAATAATCTGGCAATCCTATTTTGATGCCATTTTGAGGCCAAAATCGACATAATAAACACATTATTACGAAAGTAGAAAGATATCCTATTGACATTCATAATGTGACGTCACACATTAGGAGTGAGTGTGGTAGTTTAGAATTGTGACAGGGGTTGGTGGGTGGGTATCTAAAAATGCCAAAATAATGTGACGTAATATGTGAATGGCCCCTAAGGCATCAAAAGAGATTTGAATACACTCCTTTCATATCCAGAAAAAGTTGCAACTTGACGTTTAAGAATGATTTAAGACTACTCTTAGGCTCAAAATTAAAAACGTCAAGAATGCTGAGGCTCGGGAAAGAGTAAGGTATTCTTGTAAAAAAGTGTATTTGTAGCATAGAGATGATTTGTAGCTCCACGTTTGATGAGCTTGAAATGCAGTTGGGAGCAAACCAACCAATCACCTGTGTATCACTTGATTGTGCATGCACAAAGAAGCTCATGCTGCATGGACTGCGAGAAGACAGTCCCAAAGGTATTGCTACAATGGTACATCTCATAGTGAGTTACCTGAAGCATAAAGTTGAGACCGTCAATAATAGTGAGTGGCTGCTTTTTGCTTCAACGGAGTGAAGAGCTCAGAAGTTGCTTATTTAGTTACCTCCATGGAAAAACTTCAGTGGTTAAAAAGTGTACCTTGGTTTTCCCTTCGACAACATGTATAAGATTACGGGAAAGCATTTGGTTAAAACAGCTTCCAAAGCTATTGTTGCATCCCAGAAAATGACGTGAAGGATATCAAAGTAGGTCAAAGTATTTGATTAAGTAGTAAATCTACACTTATTTTGTATACCTAAATTTCTCTCTAGCTTACTAATTTACATGGGTTTTCTCTTTTGCGCACAAGCAATAGAGCCTTCTGAAGTGTAAGGTCAACGCCTTAATTTGTGACAGGGTACGCCAGCATTCATGACCACACGTTAATCTATAACCATTCATGCATTTATGAATCGCTTTTCATGCATTTCAATGCAAGAAGGTACACATTCTCTTTGCCACTGCAATCAAAATAAATATAATGAAAAGGAAATTAAATGTCTACACTGAAAGGACATTTTTTTAATGGCATTGACTCTTCATTTTCACAAGTCTTTTTAAAGTGAAGGCTTCAACATTTCTCTTCTACTAGAATTAATTAATAGTAGCATTGTACCTCGTAATCTCTCTTTGTCACTGTGAACTCCAAATACTTGGGACCTGAGACGGTCCTTCCATCTTTCATAATCGCGTTTCCATATTTCCATGTCACCCCTATCAAAAAAAACTACAAACCAACCAATCTAGTCACCTTTTATTTCATCCAACCCCAGCACAGATCACTGATCACTGACCAGAGTGTCCCATGGACACTATAATGTTTAATTTCACTAAAGAGATTAAAACTGTAATAGGCCTTTGGACTAAGCAGAATTTATTTATCTTATGCTATATTAAATGAAAGATGGGATCTTGCGATCGCACATGTCCATACTGTACGAGGATATCGTTAGCACATCGAGTAGTCCTAAAAGTAGGACAATGTAAAATGATTCGGAAATTTCATATCATGCAAGCACAATAAGCACGTAGCTGTAAGGGGGCAAATATTTCACCTAATCTTCAAATCAAGTATTCTGTTGGGAGGTAAAATTATGCTAGAATTGGATTCGCATCACACGCCTGTACCGCTCAGCCACTCGTATTTATGAAAAACTGGTTCGTAAGAAACTAACGGTTACTGCACAAACAGAAGAAAGTTCAACACTGGGGTCTTCAGACCCAAGAAATTCGATAGGCTATATGCAATCAAGATTCCAAAGCCAGGCTCCTACGCAGAAGCCCACTTTGATTATACTCCGCAGTAACAGTCGCCATACACGTTTTTTTAAGGTAATGAATTGGTTTTCTTATAAAAAAGAATGTGTATGTAATCAAGATTCCAATTTTTCTAAAAAATGTTCTTATGTTCTAGTATCTCCAGCAGTTTATCCAATGCTATTGGAAACAATCATATATCATTCCATTAAACTACAATTACAAATNTCTCACTATCACAAGGTAATTTGTAAATGGCTAGCCTGAGTTACAATACATGCAAAAGAGTAAATAGCAATTATTGTATATAATACTCATCATTTCATCAAGCATAAAGGCCAGCTTTTGCATTGTACTTTAATGTGCAAAACATTGGTACCGAAAAGGCTTTGCTGAGACAGTTGTGGGAAAGCTTTGCTTCTGAAATCATGCAAAAATTAAGAAAGCTTCAATGTTTGTTCAACAGAAACTCTCTTACAGACAAACAAACGTGTAGTAAAATTGATTCCATACTGACTCTGTTACATGCCTGCTTTTCAAAACAGCACTCTCGCCATTTTCATAAATTTTCATTACCAGAAAAAGAGAAGCAATATGCGAAGAGTAACTAACATCAAATNTGCCATATTAAATCCATTTACATTTAGAATTACAATTCAATTATAAAAATACTACCAACAAACTACAAAAATATTTGATTTACTAAAGAATGATTTTTCAGACCAATACAAAAAGTTACCAGCAAGAATGGAATATTAAGAACAGATGAAAACTCTGAACAGCTTCCAAAAATGCATAAATTTGCAATATACTTCCAAGGATCACTGAAGTAGACAGAAAATTCTAGCTGTTGGCTCAAATTTACTATCTTCCACTTTCTTATGTAGCTAGTATACAACTTCTGAGGAATCTCTTGAAAGCTACTTTCATGGCAAAAGTAGTTTATTGGTTCCAAAACCAGCAATAATGTATGTGGGTAGTTTGCGGCACCCACATTCTTCTATAGCTTACTCTGACCCCAGCTCACTGATCAATTGGATCAATGATCAATTGGATCAATGATCAAGTGGATCAATGATCACAGGCAAAGTTATTCACATGGCCAGAAACATGGCCAGAAATTTGAAGCGACAGCCACCCTAGTAGTAAACACCAAGTGTACAACAACATCTCCTTCAAGGGAAACATTAACGCTTACAGGTTTTAGTTTACTTTCTATGGATTAGCAAGCTGTCTCGCTTTCAACTTCCCAATTCATTAGAGCTTCTACAAATCAAGTCTCGCCTTTCAAAAGAGGTGTCATGGCTCTTCAGTTACCCGCTCTAGCTCCGTGCAAGGATGGTGCTACCAAGAGTGCTTGGGTGGCTGGAGTTCCCCAGGGACTAAACTGAAGGGGTATGGAGGTGAATCAGCCCTACAACCTTGAAAATTTGCACTTTCGCAGGGTAAAAACGGCATTGAAATGCACTATGGCGGGGCAAATCAATGGATCCAGGCCCATTTTATACACTACTGTTAATAAAAAGAGGTCACAGAAAATGTTTGTAGGGCAAGCCTCTGACACCCCCAAAAAGATGTTGAAGTGAGGTCCCTGGAGCTCCCACACTTTCACTCAGCCCCCATCAGCACCTACACTCTTGAAGATTTCCATGAAATGTCGGCACATTCATAACTTGCGTTTCCATATTTTAAGCAAATCTCAAAGGTGTTGTCTGAGAAAACTTTCTCGCTTTACTCACTTTTGGCACTTTGGCAGCATTTGACCACCCCCCAGCATTTCTTTCCTGGCACTACCCTTGGTGATGTCCCTGCACACAGTAAAGTTGCAAGTTTATCTAAATACCAACTAATATCATTTTCTACTTGTTCGTACCAAAAATATAAAATACTTTCTGAGAATATGCAAACACTTGATGCTTAAAGAACTATATTTAAAAGCGATGCACATGTCACTAAAGCAGCACTCAAGCATTAAGGTAACATAAACGATTTAGCGATAAGAAAATTTCTTCTAACAAAGACCCCATTTCTTGTCCTTGTCATAGTCGCTTGAGGTTGAACACCAGAATTTGGAAAAACCAACTGTTGTGCATGAATGGTACACATTTCCCTTATATGTAAATGGAAATACGCAGCAGTTGCCGTTGGAATTCCCGCCATGGGCTCTCTTCTCACATGGCTCTAAAAGTTGAAAGCAAATTGGGGTTAATGATGTGAGCAAAGATAGCACCTCCTCCTTCCTCGGCCAGCGAATAGTTAAAGATACACAACTTGTTAAAAGCAAGCAGGTAGCTAGAAAAATGCCCTGAATGTGCAAAACCTGCATGTAGTACTTCACTTTGGAGGGATAAAAGCTTAAATTGATTATTCAACTCTCAAATGTGATAATTCTGCTCGGGGAGAGGGGGCAAAACATGCAATATTTCTCATAAGAACTAACCGTCAGTTTCTTCACAAAAGTGCTGCAAATAGAATATATTTTATTTCACTTAATCTACTCATGTCATCGTTGTCAATGATGTTGAAGATGGAAATCGCAGTCTCTTCTTCATCAATTGAAGAGGCAGAACGACGACAAAAAGATCCCACATATTTCTTTACCGATACTGACGACTGATCCAGGGTAATAAACAATTCCATGAAGACAATTCCATTTAACTGACGTATGAAGACTATTCCATTAAATAACTACTCCAATTCAAATGACTTAAACAATACGACTTAGACGGTGTGATTCGACTTAAGCGTTTCGACTCATGCTCGAGTCATCTTCAGTAGGAGGCCTAGAGCAATCAGATCTTTGTCATCATGTCACTTTTTCGATCTGACTGCTCTAGGCTAACCCGGTATACAATATGAAACAAACCTAAGTATTTATTAGTAAAAGTTATTCATGTGTATTTATATGTATTTTTGTAGCTGTGTTTTAATTTTTGTCATGCTACGTGCTATTCATGTTAATGGCCACGGAGTTGTCAGGCATCTTGCACTCCGTGGTATCGTTCTTGTAGTAGTGTTAATTGTATGTACTAAAATAAGTAGTATGTAATATGTAATATGTAATAATTACAGTCAATAGAAAAACAATTTTTTTCAATAACCCAATCCTTCTCATTACTCCACTTTCTGATCTCTCCATGTTTTTGATCACTCGAAATTCTAATCATTTCGATCATTCTGATCACTAGAACCTCATCAATCTACTTTTCTGTTCCCCTGACCCCTTCGTGTGACTTTTTTCACACAATTCAGAATATTGCAATGCAGCAAAACATAGTTACAAAAATGATGCTATAAGGAGCATGATAAGAATGGCTACCCTAAATGACCTTTCAACATACAACACTAAAAATACCTGCCGATACAGATAACAAGACAGATACTAATACAGATACCAATGAATATAATAGAACCTATTATTTCCTCCGTAATGTGGCTTCTCCTATTATATGGACTTCGCTTTCAAGCGCCCTCTACGATAACGTTCCCTCAACTGGGGTGGAATCTAATCTTCATGGGGGAAGGGAGGCAAAAATTATCAAAAACAAAAATAAAATATGTTACGCTATATAAATTTTCAAATTGAAGTCTAACAATGTTGGCTAGTGTTGATCCGTACACGCATAGTGTAAGTTTATTGAGTCAGGCTATCGCTTTCATTGTATACACGTTATTTTTTATCAGAAGCAAACTCTCTGCTTCAGCTTGGATGTTTGTTAATAGTTCCTCAAATATAGACTTAAATGTTTCTTGAATTTAAAGACTTTGATGCAAGAAAAACGATGCTCAGGTTTTGTAAAGCATGTAATAGAAGCTCATTTGATCAAAAATTTACTAGTAAAAAGAGTATTTGCAAGTTATTATTTGAAGCTCAGCCTGCCTGTGTTTCTTAAATGTTTCTTAATTTTTGCCTAATTTCAACCTCAGGCTTCTTACAGACATGTTTCTTATAAAAAAATGTGTAGTGTTCGAGAAGGTACTCTTTGGGGGTCATTCATTTGGTACGTACACACAAAGGGCTCCCTCTTGGGGGGTCAAGCAACTGCGTATTCCATGCGTACAAGGGGGGGGTTAACACATCTAAGTACATACGTAAAAAAGTCCCCTTTTGCATGCATTTTGTTACATTTTCCTATGCAAGGTACTGTTATTATACTTCGTGGTCTTTGGTGAAAACTTTTATTACTGTTTTATAAAACATCTGCTATGGTTATTTGTCCTGTCTCTGAAATGTTTTAATGCCTTTTTCTTTATGGAATTATAATTGTGGGGGGTGGGCTTAGATAGGCAAGAGTACGTACTCCAAATTTTTACGATTTTGGTGCGTACGTACTAATTGAATGGCCCCCTTAGGTCCCGATTAAGTGGGCGGCCCTAACAAGCAGGGGGTTGGAAAATTCCTCAAGATAAACTAAGCAGGGAGTCGAAAGTTTGGGCTAATTGCGCAATAACCAGCACAAATACAAAATGGCTTTTCAGAATATTGCCACATATACTTCATTCATTATTTGGGCACCTCAGCAAAAGTACCAACTTTTGTCTCATAGAAATATTGAAAATTTAATTAGCGAAGGGCCTAATAAGAGCGGGGGTTGGAAAATTTTTCGAAAAAAATAAGTGGGGGGAAGCCTATTCGGGACCTAGGAGTAGTAACAAGAATAGATTAGGAAACACCGCTTATGTGGCTTTTCCCTTCATGTGACTTTCCAGTACAAACAAAGCTAGATATAGGCTCACTTACCAATAGAGCAGTCTGATGGAACAACAGTCGTGTCACCAATCTTGACTCTACAATAAGCTGCATTGTTGCTGTAATCGGATTCAGGGACATTCCTGGTTGGATTCACAACAACTCTGATACTGTATTCTCCATTAGGCACATCTGTTATATCAATCCATTGACAATCGATGTCATTTTTGTAGTTATCAGCGCAGCCAACAGATATACCTTGGTCACCTTTGTCGGTACAGTTGAAAAACCTTTCAACACCCGGGTCACATTCTGTATCTTCCAAACAAAAACTTGCTTTATGTCCCTCAGCTACCTTCACCTGGTTCTCGTCTAAATAGAGACATTAAAGTCTAAGATTATAACTATCTAAAAAATGATGTTCAAAGATAACTCAATAACTGTGGAGTTTGGAATGATAGTTCTAAACAGGTTTTCGTTTCACTACTGCTAAAATTAATTGTAAAGAGAGTTCAATACAACTGCCTTCAATACCCAAGAAGAAGCATGGTTCTTCTTTTGCTAGCTTAATCTGTTGCAACAACAAAGCCTGTCAAAAGTACTTGGAACAGCAACGACAGCGTGAACCTGCTCCCCTATCCAGGGGCGCGCCGAAGCTGACTTATGGGGGTGCCACACCCTCCACATTTTACTGATGGTGTCGGAATTCTCTGGCTTTTCGATAATAGCTGTCGCTGGGACCATCGCTTGTTGATAACTCTGGGAAGTTTAGTAGCCTGTAGTTGAAATTCTTCTGCTGCACCCCCCACTCAAAGATCCCTTGACATACCACTGCCCCACCATACAATGTTGATTTGATAGCTGAAACCCATAGCTATGTAAAAATACAGAACATCTACCGGCGAGGTAGTTCATATTTGCTTCACAAAACAATTTCATAAAGGGAAGGGGAATTCTTAGGTCGTCTGTAGCATAAATCAAGGCAAGTGTTGCCCAGAACGTATAATGCGAGGTGCTCGATCGAGCACAAGCCCCTCTACACTCGCCTTGCACATCCTACTGGCTCGATTATTCAATCTCTTAGAGTGGACCATTCATTCATATTAAAGATATGCAATTCAGAGGAAGATTTTGTCTCAATTTTCCTTGAATATCTATAAAACAATAGCTAAATAGTCTTTCTCTCTCTCCCTTAAATCAGAAGTTCTTATGTATAGAGTCATATCGTGGATAAAATTCGTAGAACAAATTTCACGTCATGGCACTAAAAGAAACGCAACGCTTCAAATATTTACTTTTGTTAAAAAGTATAAGCAAAAATGTTGGATGCTGTCGGATGATGTTGGAATGGCTTGGCCACTCTACCCAACAAAATCACATTTGGGCAAGTGCAATTGTAAAAGCCTATCACACGTTATGAGTTAATGTTTTTGGGTCGAGGGAAGCTATGGGTGCGATTTGCGAAAGGTGAAAACAAAACATCAAATGAAAACAACTAAAATGTTATGAAATAGCCCCCTTTCATTTACCATCTTTGTCTATTATCTGGTTTAGCAGTGCCTATCTTTTATTTCACTATTTTCTTCGCTATCACCCGAAATTTCAATCAATTAATTTTTATTTCATTTAATACTTATATATTTTTTCTTAAACTTTAATTTCATTCTCATATAAATAAAATACAATTATATGTCTCTCTAAAACTAGGCAACGCACAACTGGCTGTCAGGTTAACTACTTAACACAAAAGAAGGAAGAAAAAATAATTTACTGTGACAACAATGGAGTAGAAGGTAAAATAAAATGAAAAAAAGAAAATCAATAGTATTTCTCATAAGGTTAGTAAGTTAGGGTTTGTCTACGGTTTATTTCGGCAGCAGAAAATAAAGTATGTGCTTCTTATAGTTATGTTGACGAGGTTAGATAACATGTGTTNTTTGCACTTTGTCGTTAAAACCGAGAGATTTAAGATGAATAAAAGATTCAGAAGAAGACCCAATAGTGCCAAGGGCTCCCATAAAAAGATTTATAAATTTGATTTGTTTATAGCTCGGAAGTTACACCAATACCAACTGCAACACCAACTCAACATTCAGCAATAAAGTCGATTCCCTACCTATCAAATCAAAATCCGAAAAACGCTCCATCGAATGATAATGCGCATGGCAAGAATGCCATTCCCAATCGTCTTTCTTCACGTCAGGCCGAAATGAGGCAGTGCCTCGATTCCAGAATCTCGCACTGAAATGAAGCAGCTTCCTTGTGTGATGCTCAGGATATGTATTCATATAAAAGGCGGCCGATGACGCGAGACATCCTTCATCATAGGCACAGACAAGCTGAGCCAGGAGCGGCTTGGTTACCTTGAAACTTTTTGCCAGATAAAAATAGTCCATAACAACATCTGGAGCAGCTGAAAGGAAAATAATTAATAAGCATAAGCAGAAATAATAGACAATTCTGAAATGTAAATAAAACGATCTGATATATATATATATATATATATATATATATATATATTATATATATTTAATACACACACACACACACACACACACATATATATATATATTATATAGTTGATTCAAGTTTCTGGCTGAAGGCCAACATATCTCAATCAACTATTTGGTGACGTTTGGATAATTGATGAGACGGAATGCTTTGGAGTGGGCTTTGTCGAGAAGATAGAGATTTAGGAGCACCACCCTAAACATGGGAACAGTACTCCAGATATTGAGCCGTGGAGCCTAGAGCTGCTCATAGAAATCATTCTAGGACAGTTGGAAATCGGTTTAACGAGGAGGACAATCACATACAGTTTACTTGGGTTTGGAAAATTCCAACAAGGTGATTAAAAACATTAAACAGTTAGCTTTGAACATACACTTAAAACTGAGCATCAGAAAACAGTAACACTTCCAACGAGAAGAGAAATATTTTCATAGGCAGGATTGAGATATAAGCTGAATAACCAAGAAAACTGTAGAATTTAATTAAAGCAATACTAATAAGGTCTCAAAAAATGAAATAGACCTGAGGCATTACTTTACGTTAAACCGATTAAAAGGGGAATAGGTCTCATTCCCATCCATGTCAATACAATTTGAGGATTGGAAAGGAATCCCAATCCAAATTAATCCAATAGCAACCATTCAGTCCACAAATTAACTCTGACCACTTTCCCAAAACACTGAGTCCATTGCTTAAAAGTAACGTCAAAATCCATATGGTCAAAACGCTCTATAATAACGACAATTGCTTTTAAAATGGGTTGTAAGGAGATCCTCCCCGATCTAATCAACAGGCCATGATAACAAATATTCAGATAGTAACAAAAAGCGATAAAAATTTAATTTTAATAACATCCTAAAGATGGCACCTGAATTTCCATGTAGAATTCAAAACAGAAGTCAATGTTTCTATTGCTGAAAGTACACGTTGTTTTTTATAAGAAAATCATTAATTTGCCTGAGCCTCAATTTCCTTAACTTTTCCTGAAACTGAGCCTGAGATTTTCTTAAATTTTTCTTAACTTTTACTGAAATAAACTGGCTAGAATGGTATACACTTTCGTATATAATATTGCATACTTGAATTTGAATTCTATCTTTATCATTTTGAATGCAATAACGACGAAATACCGATTTTTTGCCTATAAAGACGCTTAAATTTGGAAATTGAGCCTCGCGATTTTCTTACGATTTTCTTAATATTTTGACGATTTGAGCCTCATTTTCTTGTAAACTTTTCTCTTATAAAAAAAACGTGTAATGCAATTGAGGTAGGGCCGTCTTGAGAAGAAGTGTAAGAGAGGTAAGGCTCCGTGGTCTGAAAAATTGTAATTATGACCAGATGCTTTGTTGCTAGAGATTCATTATTGTAGATCTTCTGAAGGGCCGCCCGGAAAGATCGATAGATAAAGCTCTATGGACGGTAAACCAGCTGCACCCGATTGTTCATGATTAAGTGGATTTCATTTATCTGTGTCACCGTAAATTACGTCAAGAAGATACAACATTACAAAAAGGCGAATGATATCTTCGGTAATTTAAAACCAGATAACTATAGTAAAAGAAAAGTTATGACCAACAGATCAGAGGCGTGGCCAGGGTTATAAAAGTGGGGGGCATAAATTGAAAATACTTTCGCCAAGCCCTCTACTTTTCTGAAGATTTGCTACTACCTCCCCCCCCCAATTATTTTCTCATCAACTTTGAAGAAATCCCGAGCATCATCATGGCAAAAAGTGGGGGCATTTGCCCCCCATACCCCCCGTGGCCACGCCACTGAAACGTACACTTAACACATAAGAAGGCTACCTACTTTTGGAGCATTCAACGCTTGCCATATCGTAGTATCTGCAGCTACCTCTGAAGAGTCCAGTGTGGTAGCAGTCTGCCAGAGAGTTCTCGTCACCAGAACACCGAACGTTGAACATTGCTATCTTGCTGGCAAAACCTTGTCAAGTAAAATAAAAAAATCCTATATTAATAACACCGTATCTGGGTAGTTATGAACCACACTTATTATCCGAGAAAATATTTTGCTAGTCCTGCTAACACATCAAAAAACTACCGTGCAATGATAGCGGAGTTTTTATTCGTACACGTTTTTTTATAAGAAAACCGTCGCTTTGCCTGAACCTCAATTTCTTTAACTTTTATCGAAATTGATCCTGAAACATTCTTGAAGTTTTCTTAACTTTTATTGAAATAAACCAGCTAAAATGGTTTACGCTTTAGTTATTAATATTGAATACTTGAACTTGAATTCCATATTTAACATTTTGAATGCAATAACGACGAGGTATCAATTTTTGGCCATTAGAAACACTAAATTTTGAAAATTGAGCCTCGTGATTTTATTAAGATTTTGACCATTTGAGTCTCATTTTCTTATAAACTATTTTCTTATAAAAAAACGTGTATATAATTTATAAACAACGCAAAATTTACAGGACTACACCACAAGGAGCATGGAAATGCATAGGAACCATGTGGCGATTATAAGTAACAAGTGAAGTAAGACTACGAAGACGCAAGTATGCCTACCTGCATAGTATGACAATGAAGGTGCAGGGACGTCGAAACCGTGGTGGGCGGAGGTCACTATTCCTCCCCCTACTTTTGTATTTATACGAAAGTGGCTTACAAGAAACTAGTATTCAGCTGCTCAAAAAGTTAAGAAAGTTCAGTACTAGATTTTTGAGACCTAAGAAAGTTTACAGACGTATAAATGCTTAAAATACGATTTTATCGGTGTACAAAATGCTATGGATGTTATATTGACTTTCCTGTAACAGTCTAACTTTTTCTATTTACTAAGATTTATCATAACTTTAGGTGCACGTGGAACATACAAAACTTAGGAACTCAAATTATTTTTGCTAAGAAAGTGGTAAGTAAGTTTTGATACTGGAATCGTGAAAAATTTAAGATAGTTTTTATCACAAAAAACGTGCATTTCATTATCTTTTACACTTTCTTCAGAAGAAGATCCTATAGAAAACCATTCTCCGTCCGTTCATAGACCAAAACTTTGAAAATGATGCTGTAGCCTATCAAGATGAGCAGAATTCAGAGCTTATCCCCCCAGGCCCCTCATTCTTCAAAGTCGTTTCGACACCTTTGAAGTGTAGGGGGAGCTGTGCCACAGATAACATGACAATGGCTAGTATGCAAGGATAGTGGCATTCATACCAGTCCTCATTAAAAGTATGTTGTGCCTGCGAGTGCAGATCTGAGAAAAATGTGCCAGCAGAAAAAATTGAATGTAATAGATGGTCGCATACAGATTTGAATGAAAAGTGCCTGCAGAAATTTGAAGTGTGGCATTTTGTACTTGCGAGTGGCGTTCACCACTCGCGCAGATTAATGAGCCCTGATTCATACTTCTTGAAACATTGGAATAAAACATACCGAATTTAGAAGTAGAGAAAGCACGCTTTGCATATCCAAGGCCCAATTCTCTGCACAAAACTTCTGCAGCTGTGTTCCCAAAACCAATTCCACATACACCATACCATTTGTTTTTCACTTTTACTTCCACTCGTCCCATCATCTCATCTGGTCCACCAACCAGCCGGAACTGATAAAAAATGGATAACTTAAGTAAAGGATTTTATCGATGTCCTTCAAAAGTTGCAATTTTCTATATTGCGTCCGCCCACTGTACACCGCAAAGCTAGAGATATGCTACTCAGGATGTATAACAATGATAACAGATACATTTAGCTAGCTGGGTGGGCCTAAATTTAGCTGTGGTGCACGTTTGTTGTCAAATTCCTACCTCGTCATTGGCCAATACGGTAAGGAGACTTTAGATGTGATCAAAGCTCTCAGCCAATTAAAAATTTGGAAACTATGCTGGTTGGGCTACTAAGAATGTATATCATTGATAATAAATGACTTGGTTAAAGTTGAACCATAGGTCTATCTATGTCAACTTGGAGAAAATCATTGACCAAGCTTGCATAAGTGCATAACTCCCTACTCCAACGAGTTCTCTTCTAGACTCGACGTTACTAATAGATCTATATCTAGGCCGTTTCTGAATCAACTCTTCCTATCTCATTCTCGAATTTTAAAACTCATCTCTTTAATCGTCCATGCCTTTCAAGAAATACTACAAGCTCTAGTTTGTAAATACAACATCAGCTATCAACAACAATTCCTTTAGCTTCAAATTCTGTAAAAGTGATATAACTGAGACAGTCCATGAGGGGGGCAAGGGAGGGGCAAATTGCCCCTGTGCCTCAAGATCCAAGGGGCCTCATAATGCCCAATGCTTCAAAGTCTGGGGACCTCATAAAGTAAACTAGTAGTAATTGTTCAACTTTAATTTCTAGACGCTGAAAATTCCCTGCTCGCTTTCCTCACAAAGACCTCGTCTTTCTCTTTTGAATTATCTCGACGGCACTGCACATGCAAACAGCATACATTCAAAATAGTTTTAGGAGCTCCTCTGAGGTCGTTTATGCTTAGGAGCTCTGAGCTTTTACCTACCATGCCAGAAAAGGGGTGACTAATTTGCTAAGAGCAATTCTTGTTATAGAACTAGGTCAAATTTTTTACCGTAAATCCTCAAATTAGCTCCCTGGGGGCTTACTTATTTTTTGGATTTTTGCATGGGGGCTTATTCGACGGGGGCTTAAAACATTTTCCTGGTAGTTGGTCATATCCTAGTTGAAATTGTTCTACTAATAAACTATTTCTTCGATGCTACACATACAAGCAATAGGGTATTCTTGAAGGGACTGGCAAATTTTCGTAAATTAATGACTGCCGTTTCTTTCTTATTACTATAAAGTATTAACAGACTCTCAAATAGGTACAGTCACATGCTTGGGTGAGGCTTATTAACAATTTGTAGCTCAAGGGTGGGGTCTTACTCGAAGAGAGGCTTACTCGAAGGGAGGCTAATTCGAGGAGTTACGGCAAGTAAACATGAGGTTTCTTCGCGCAGCATCCGAAATAAGGATTAAATATTACTCACAGGAGGCTGTTGAGCATGAGGATGGTGGCACTTTACACTGGCATCTTCATGGTGACCACAGTCAGACATTCGCCATCCACCATGTCGACAATTTCGAACGTCGCTCTCCGAGCCTGTACAATTCACCTCATCCATCCAAATCTGCAAATGCAATATGATACGATTCACGCTAGAAGATGGGGCACCAAATTAGATAATGAAACTCGCTAATATTGATATGATATGTACAGTTGTTGAAGATGGATGGCAATACTGATGAAAATGCAATTGAACACCATACAACACAACAGAAGATTTAGGGATGGTGTGCCTTCCAAAAGTCAAAACAGAGTCTGCTAGGAAATCATGCATGTTTCAAGGTACTTCCATACACAGAAAAACTCCGATCGATGATAGGAAACTGAACTCGATTCTTCTAGTCAGACAACATTCAAATGAGCACTTAATTGAGGTGCTAGACCATAAACTGAGAAAATTTTTAAGCATGTTCGATTTTGATCTTATGCTCAAGAAATAGACAATTTTACCTTTAGCATGTGATATACAGCTTTTGCAACAAGTCCCCTTATTGATAATAATGCCTCTAGCAATGAAAAAGTTTACCTGTATGAATATTGCTATTACAGTCAACTCTCTCTAAGTGGACACCTCTATAAAGCGGACACCTCGCTAAGACGGACACTTTTCGGAAGTCCCTGTCAGTCCCAATAGGAAATCCTGTATGTTCATGTTGTATAAGACGGACACCTCTTAAAACAGACATTGAACAGTATTTCTTTGTCCCAAGTGCATTATGCAACTTTTTGGAGCGGACAGTAGTAAGATGACTTTTGCTTCAAAACAAGAATTTAAAGATTAATCAATTAAAAATGAGTTACAGTGCACCTTTACGTTAAATTTCATGTCTAATGTCTATGGCTCCTTTCTTTTACACATTTTCGCTCTTGGTTGACGGCGACTAGATTCTTACATAATTCTTTTTCTTTCTCAACCTTTTGCAAAAGCCAGTCCACAGTTCTCGTTTCACCTTCTACTAAATATTTGCAAGGGATTTCCAGTCCGTAACCACCTCCTCTATTTACTTTTTCTCCAGTTACTCTAGAAGCAATGGAACTGTTGCTAAACTTCAGGAATATTGCCATCCATACACTGATATTTTTGGGAACATGCCCAACTATCAATTCCTTACTCATCAAAGTGACGGTGTTTTTATCCTCTGGATTTTCAGGTTCTTGGATACATGGAAGAACTTGATCATTGTAGACACTTATATTTCTAATTATTGAAGCGATATTAGTAGTCCCTTTGTTTCTGAGCTCCTCCGCACTCAGATATGGCAATTTTCTATAAAGCGGATACCTTGTTAAAGCGGACACTTCTTAAGTCCCGATGTTGTCCGCTTTAGAGAGAATTAACTGTGGTAATAGTAATAGCAACATATTGTATTTTAAAACCGCATTGCCTGAGTATATCCAAGAATCAAATATTGTCGTAAGCAACCAGATAGCATTCCTTTATCCAATCCCAGCTTACTCTATTTCGAATAGCCTGTCCTAGATCAAATCCAAATTATATTTCTCTTTCCTGATCACAGAAATCTCTATACTCTTGGCTTTATCCTCAATTCTTTTCAACCTCACCTTTTGCTTTCCTTTGTGTTTCGTTTAGTAATTGTTTCTTCATAAAATTATCTCTAATGAAACGGTAGCACAACAAAAAACATCATCAATTCTGTGCAACAGCATCTAATGACTTACGATTTGTCTTAATTTCTGGTATGCCAAATTAAAGATTTGAATATATTTACAATGTTGTTCGTCGTGGCCCTTCTAAGGATCTAATGACTTTTGCAGATTGAAATTTCATAAATACAAGTTCAAATACGAAATGAATGAGGAACAAATGCTTGGAAGAGGTTTCAAGGTCATACATATTGGCTATATTCTCAATATAAAATGGTGATGGAAAGTCAGTTTTTGATGAAATCGAGGTAAATTTTGTGTTTACTGATCCAAGACCAAATGATGTAAATGCAAATATATTTGCTTATATCTCAGCTTATCAATAGAGGTATTAAATGGTCTCCACACCCATCCTCCCCCCCCCCAGTCCAGTTCATCTTTCTGTGTTCATACCACATAAGTCATAGCTACAATAATTCTCAGTATCAAAATCAGGCAGCAAAACTGCCAAGGTCAGTCCGCAAATTATACTACACATTAAAAAATTCTACGTGCACTCACCCTTCCAATTCCACGCCCAAACGCAGCATTACGCAACGCTTCAAATGCTGTGCCGAACCCAGCTTGTCTGCAAACGACATTGGCATCTGTAAGGTCCCAGTTGTCATCGCAAATAGTACCCCACACACCATCTCGAAAAACTTCAACTCTGCCCTCAGAATACCTGAACCCAGCTCTAAGTCGCAAATGGTGAGCCTTTGAAAAGAATAATACTACTTTCAGCATCACAATCATCTAATTGCCTGCAAAACGGCTTTTGGAGGCATTGAGTGTCCCAGTGTAATGACCAGAGCACCTTTCCTTCACTGAGATAAACAAGTACCATTTGGGTAGCTACCTCATAGGCTCTCTGCTTTATCAGCAGTCCAAAAAGGGTAAAGTTCCAGACATGGGAAAGGTCTTTGGGATTCACTTGCAAAGGCAAAGAGTTTTTATTGCTACACATTTGTTTTAAAAGAATACCCAAATTTTTGCTGAACCTCAATACTCCAAAATTCATCTGTTTTTGAGCTTAAGCTTTTTCCTAAATTATTCTCAAGTGTCAAAGGTGTAACTACGCCTGAAAATGAAGGGAATATATTTAGATCTCTGTTGATAACTTGCTTCATCATATAGCAAATTGAAAGAGGAAGAGATTAATTGATCTTGTATTGATAGTGCAAAATTTGATCTACAAACATTACTATAACTCGAATACACAAAAATTCTTGACGAAGCTTGAACCTCGCATTATTCTTAAAGTATTCTTAAATTTCAGTGATTCTGAGATGTAATATTCTTATAAGCTGTATTCTTATAAAAAAAATGTGCGCATTTGATGATGATGATGATGATGATGATGATGATGATGATGATGATGATGATGATGATGATGATGATGATTATGATGATGATGATGATTATGATGATGATTATGATGATTATGATGATGATGATAATGTTGATTATGATTATGATAATGATGATGATTATGATTATGATGATGATGATGATGATGGGGATGATGGTGATGACGATGACAAACTCTGTCCAGATCCTGGGTCTTTGTAACGAAAACAAAGATGAGAACGGAGTCTCAGTTCGTACTTTATCATGTCCTTCTTTCAAACAATTATAAAGGATGAAAAAGTCGAAGGGGAGCTAAACATGCTTAGAGTCACATATTTGTGATAAACATGCTTAGAGTCACATATTTGTGATAAACATCACAAGATAATAGCTGGCAACTGACTACGATATTTGGACCACCATTCAGTGTCCGGAAAGATTCGCTTTTGACAGATTCAGCTCAATTGGTTGCTGTGTTTGCTTACTTCTAAGACGAGCCCCGTCCATTCTTTCAAGTAGCAAGAATATTCGTGGAATACTCGTGACCTAACAAACACGATTTCCATGTGTACGTACCTGTATAGTTGCTAGATCTACTTGGTCTCCACGAAACATTGGAGACTTCTCACACTCCAAATATACTGGTGTCTTTTTGCTGCATTTATGTGGTCCCCATCCAGTGTGGTCACATTCAAAGAGCGTTGATTCTAAACCATTACAACGCATTCTCGACAACCAGTAGTAGGGAAATGCCTTGTATTTAAATACGGGCTTCCTCCATTCTTCTCTCTGTAGCAAAGTAAGATTCAGTATAGAAATAAAAGGAAGCAACTTAAGTACAAGATGGGTAAATGCACTGTTGTTATGTGACACGAAGGGACCTTATGGCCATAAAACAATATTGAAAGGATTTTCTAAAAAAAAATACCAAAAGCACCGCAAAACGTTATTATATTTTATATACAGCCATTGACACCCACAGTTATTCACAGCTCTCAATTTTGGGACTTTGTCCCTACAAGGTCACTCTTCATTCAAAAAGACATGCTCATATTGATTTCATGACATCCTTCTCGCATTTTGTAATCCAAACAGTCTCGAACTTCATTCTCCATGCCATTTTTGCATCCTTTGTCATGATGACTTGCTCGTTGGTTTGAGTAAAAACACTGGCAAGGGCGAGCCTTTAGATTAAATATGGAAGAGCTTTTATTTTAATTTTTGTTTTTCTCTATTTTCTCATTTTCATATATTCTCTTATTTCAATTTGTTTCTTGTATATTTTTCTTTATTCTGTGTAAGATCTAACTTTGATTTATACATACAATTTTATTTTATATAGAGGTATATTGTAATTAGTTTTTAGATTTTTAACAGGGCAGTTTGTAAATGGGATTTCTGACACTTAACCCTTTATCAAGGATTTAACGGCGGTTTGGTTCAACCCATATGCTTCGTGAAATCACGCGTGCTTAGCCAGTATGCGGACTAATACAGTATATCGTTATGTACATATGTTTAGAACTTAAAGAAAAAAGCATATTCTACTTTTCCAACTACAAAGGGTTCGATGGATGCAAGCAAGGAATTTGTAGGGTTCAGTGTCTCCAACAAAGTTAAGAATCACTGCTCTACGTCAAGGGCATCCTGGCGAAACCTCGTACGTTCGTGTCTCCAAAACTGTCCATTTAACTTCGAAATGAAACCCAAAACAATTAAATTGATCAATGTAGGCAGGAATTTCAGCTGGCATGCTGAAACCAAAACAATTAATTAGGGACAGCAAACTGTGATTAAAGGTTAGACATTGGGTTTTCAAGGTAGGTGTCTGGTCAAAAAGTTAAATTCCAGAGTCTATTACACAGGGTTCGTACAAACTAATTTTAAAATATTTCCAGAACTTTTCTAAAACTTTTCCAAAGCCAGATTACCAAATTTACTACAGCACGAAAAAGCGGCAACATTCTTTTGACATACTTAAAAGCTTTTTTCGTCCTTCACTCATCAGAGTATGAAATGGTTAATAGGCCCTAATTGGCCACTCTTGGGGCCAATTAGACGCATCCTATCACATGCAACCGCATCTGGATATATATTTCAGTTAATCTTTAGGTCACTATCCGACGTTTTCATACTCTGATGAGGGTCGAACGAAAAAAGCTTTTAAGTATGTCAAAGGCATGTTGCCGCTTTTTCGTGCTGTAGTAAAGTTCTGTAGTACCAACAGACTCATTACCAACTTTCCACAACCATCAAGCAGATCTTCATGCACATTTTGAAAACCCATAAAATGGAAAAGCGTTATTCTCAATGTTATATTTTATGAATTGTTGGTGGATTGTTTTACATAGTAAATAGTAAAATTAGAAACCATAACACATACGGTGTTTTAAAATGACACTGCATTATATCCATTTTAGGTCCTGGAAAATGGCAGTATCAATTTCCATAAATTCCCAAAACTTTGCAAAATCTTTACCACGAAAGCTGAAAATTCAGTCGATGATTCAAAATGACAACAATAACGATAACGATAACAAGAGCGACAACGATAACGAACATGACAACTACAATTGTAACGAAAACGAAAACGATATACATACATAAATATGTACTTTATAGGCTTCAAATTTAAAACATTAGCCCCGTCTGCATCAACTAAACACACAATATCGACCTTTTCAGACTGCTTTCAAAATCAAAATTACAAAGCAAATAAAAAAATCATACTTTTCCAACCGTTCGAACAGTTCGGAACTGCTTGCGACCCATTGCCATGAAATGCTGCATATCATGTTTCTTAACTGTTATTTGAAACTATATTTCTTGTTAGCATTTTAGAATTTTTAAATAAATTTGATATAAATTAAGGATTTTAAAGGATACTTAAGGACATTTTGTTTCTTTACGAATTTCTACAGATTTTAAGGACACGGGGGACAGTAAAGGTTTCGCAGGGCAGGGGGACTTGTCCCCCCACTTCTCGCCAAAATCAATTTTCTAATTCATCCAAATTCGATGAGAAAACGTTGGGAGGGGGGGAGCTAGGGATCTCTAGCAAGATTTTAAAATGGGAGTGGCAACCAAATTGCGTCACAATTTTAGGGTGTGGCACTCAATATCCCCCAGTCTGTGATGGGTAGCGCTGCCCCTGACGGAAGAGCTCTGCTATTGCTTGACTGTCTGGCTTGTTTACTATCCCAGCCATTATATTTTGAGCAAAGATTCGATTATGCTGTTTCACAACATAGGGATCTGGCAAAAAAGTTACATAATTACTACAAAAGGCTTTGTATCAAGACAAAAACACGAAGTCAAATATCCAAATTCCAACCAATTCAAACAGATGACAAATCTTTTCTAACTGCTCTACAATATTACGGTAAAACCAACAAAGGAAAAAAGCGCCAACAATTCTGTTTTTCCGATCACTATAGCCCTGGTAGGTAGGTGAATAAATATTGGTAAAATTCCTAGCAAATTAGCCTTGCAATGAGTATCAAAAGATGTAAAGTCAAACGATTAATTCTCAATCAGTCTCATCGTTTCTAGACAAAAGAACTTTTCCGAGAAATGGATATCTAAGCTTGGTAGTTGTCTTACAAGCCGTAGAAAACAGACCTCAAGTTTATACTGAAAGGATATTTCTGACAAAACGATATGCAAGAAACGACATGCCGCTACCAAATTCATTTAATAAGGTGATTTATAGTCAAGCAAACCTTAAAATCTGGGTAACCAAGATTCCCACAAGCGACATAAGAATCCTCGTCATTCCATCCATCTGAGCAAATGGCTCCCCATCTTCCATTGTGATACACTTCTAAGTAACCACGAGATATGTAGCCGGTTGTATCACTTCCAATTAGCCGTAGTTTTACTGAAGCTACCTGTAATGCACATGGAATACAGTAAAATTCTTCACCAAACGGAGATATCAATTGAAAAATACGGCCCTGGTTTTGTCGCCATAAAAACTAAGGAATTGGACAAGTATTTATACCCAGGGTCCGCGAGAGATTTTAGACGTCCTCGCCCAAAAGAGAAACAGGAATCAAGAGGCCCCCCTGCGAGCGGAGTGGGAAGACAAATTGAGATTGTGGTTATCAAACTTGGAACCTGCACTGGTCTTCCTGTGTGAGGCCCCTTTGACCTTGACACCCAGAGGCTTACAAGGCCCCTCATACCTTGAGACCATGGGGCAATTTTTTCCTCTACCCCTGTTCGGCGGCCCTGTCTATACCAGGGACGTAAGAAACGCTCAAAAAGTGGGGATACACACATCTTAAGGGGGCACTCTCACAAGCAAAAATAGGGCAGCTCTGTAAGCTGCTACGAGTCACGTTATATGCACATTTGTGGACTGGGGGGTGCGTGCTACTTGTGTCCTTGGCTCGTAAGTCCATGCTTATACCATGTCGAACTTAGAAGTAAACTACAAAATGCACGATGTTGACTTTTCTCCTAGTATTGCCAATGCACACAATAAAGTACTGTTGAAACTAATGGTCACGGAACCAATTTTCCAAAACATGGAATCGCTCACCCATTACGTAATACTGAATATTATTATCATTATTGCTGTTAATTATCATGATTATTATTAAAAAAAATTTCTGTAATGTTGGTTGAAATATGCAAATACAGCGAACGAGCTAATTAACGCCAACAAAGTAAAAAAAGAAAACTTATTATACAGATTCTTTAAGAGAGAAAAAAAACTATAAAAACCCTACTCCATTGATAAAAATTTTCCATAATCTGCAGATGCAAGTACTTCCTTTCCATGATTTCATTTTAAGTTTGAAATTAAAAATTGATTTCACAGCCTTTAGGTCCTCCCTATCCCTCGCATAGCGCCCTATAGTACAATCCCCCTTTATGATCTAAAAATATCGTATAAAGTCAAGGAACCCTCCATCCCCTTTACAGGCGGTACTTAACAGGTGAATGATTCCTAAAAGTACGTTCACACCAAATACCTTTCCACTTGCTTTCGAGGGGATAGGCTTGAGCCGGCCAAGATCTGTCTGATTGCTACAAATAACCCCTGCTTCTTCGTTAGCTTCACAATTGTGACTCCCAAAGCCTCGATGCCAGCAATACCCCAAATTAGTCTCATGTCCATAGCATCGAACATCGTCCAGCCAATAACTGCCATTTGACTCTATTGGGTATGTATTCCTGCAAAAATTATTTAACTACATATACCAAGTCACAAGGAAGAATCCAAGAGGGCTAGATTTGATAAAATTAAATTACGTAAATAGAACTTTACTACAGCACGAAAAAGGGGCAACATTCTTTTGACATACTTAAAAGCTTTTTTCGTCCGCTCGTCAGATTATGAAACGTCGGATAGTGGCCTAAAGGTTAACCGAAATATATATCCAACTGTTTCTTAACTTTTATCACAATACACTGGCCAAAAATGTTTACAATTTCGCTATTAATATTGCATACTAGAATTTGAATTCCATCTATAGCATCTTGAATGCAGTAATGAGGAAATATCGATTTTTGGACAATAAAAACATTAAATTTTGGAAATTGAGCCTCGTCATTTTCTTAAGATTTTCTTAAGAGTTTGACCATACGAGCCTCATTTTCTTATAAACTTTTTTCTTATACAAAAAAACGTGTAATCCAACAGCTAAAGGGCTGGCTAGGTAACAAATGAACGAATCAGCGTCTATTCTGAGCACCAAACATTGAAAAATCTAGATTACGGGTGGATTATTTATACTGATTATCGTTAAACATTTCTTTAATGTTGGCTAAAATATATAAATATAGCTAACGCGCTAATTAACGCCAACAAAGTAAGAACAAGAAAACTT
>OLMO02000297.1:12472274-12502908 GCA_900291935.2 Cassiopea xamachana
TTATGTTGGACATCTCTCAGTAAATATGGTGTTCATAAATGTTGGATTTAGATTATTTTTTCATTTGAAAGTTCCAAGCATTAGCAACATTATTTTATAAGCGCGTAAGTACACATAAGCGTAGGAGAAGGGGGCAGGGGTGCTTCAGCCCCCAAAGCTCGGCAGAAATCCGTTTCACTCGTGCAAATTCTCTGAAAGAACAATAGGAAATTCGGGTAAAAATTTTACAGAACGTCTACAGCCCCCCCCCAAAACTTGATATACTCCTACGCCTATGTAAGTACATGAATTTTTTGATTTGCTTTTCTACATAAGTCCTAAAAATGCTTTTTGGAAATTAATGTCTTGTCGAAAGAAATCAAATAGATGCTTGAAATCGTGCAATTTGGGTCGCACAAAACGTGTAGCCTGAAGGTTTTTGCTTGTCTCGCAGGTGTGGGCAAGTCTCCATAGGGTAAGTGATTCACCGTCTTTTGTTGTACAAGTGGTTTAAAGCATTGGTGCTGTTGGTTAATACAGGGACGTAGCTAAGGCAAGCTGCTGGAGGGGTATCAACCTCAATTTGCCGAAAAAGAAGACTTTCCTCGAGTTTCATTAGTAATACAACGTCGACTAACAATACTGGCATACTGCAAGGTTGCTAACAAGCTAAATGCTGTGGGGTGCGGCACCCCTTACCATTCCCCGGTGTTTTGTACGCCCGTGTTGGTACAAGCTGACGAAAAACAGCCTTAAGATGTGTATTCAATTTCATGTGAAGCCAACTAACAAGATGAATTGAGACACGACTAAAAGCACGTTCATCCCAGGCCCTTGGCGTGACTGGGACGTCCGTAGTTGTAATGCGCAGATGAAAAGCGAATAACCTAGTGAAAGAGCAGCGATATGCTCACTGGGATTGTACTAGCAGTCTTGCGGCAAAATAAAATAGTTGATCTTGCTAACTGCTAGTGGAAGTGTAGAAGAGGGGGTGTGGAGAACATTTTAACTTAATTAGCAATTTTAGTGTTTTTTACTATACTTAGCTATGTACCAGCCAACTATAAAGAAATTGATTATATTATATTATATTATATTATATTATAGTATATTATATTATATTATATTATATTATATTATATTATATTATATTATATTATATTATATTATATTATATTATATTATATTATACCTACCACACCCTGAAAATGCCTTGGAAGTAAAGGGCTTTCGTGGGTGAAAGAGAAATTGCCTTTCCTAAAATAAAGTTTTCAAGAAATTGTTAGTTAAGAAAGAGAAGCCTTCTATACTAGACCACTTACTCAGTATCTTACATAACTAAGTCATAGTTTCTTATAAAAATACATCTATGAATAGAGCCTCCATAGCATTTGAAATACTTTTGTATAACTCAAATACACAAAAATTCTAAGTCTTGGAGAAACTTGAGCCTTGCCTTATTCCTAAATTCCTCTTAAAATTTCAGCGATTCTGAGCTACAATGGATTCCTAAAATTGAAATTTTCCACGCAGTACACAAACTGTCCAGTCTGGAGGGGGTGCAGCAGAAGAAATTTACGAACAGGCTACCGACAAGCCAAACATACCGCCAAGCCAAATGATTACCGACGGCTACCGCAAAAGGTGCGGTGTTACATCCCACACTCACACTATGGCACGCCCCTGCTGACTGAACATTGCATGATAGCATGGAACTTGTTTGGTACAATCGAGTTAGCTGCTAGAATTGATTTCGATGGGTGCGAAACGGTATATAAACATTTCATTTTCATTTCATTTAATAATATATTTATGGAGGGACACCCTTCAGCAATGAAAGCAAATATAATGGAACTAAGCTAATTACAACATACAAGGTCCCAGACTGGAAAGTCTGTCTACTACGGGGACAATATCAGTTTTTATGAATTCATGGAGCGCGTCCGATATAAACTTCCGGAATTTTTTGCTTGAATCAGATTTCGAAAGTTTTGCGAATAATCTACAGCGTTTGACTTTTCGCCTCTTCAAATGTGCGACCAGAAACCCGCTGCATTGATTGTGCGCGTCCGATGTTGGAAAGTGCGCGGGCTAATGAGCGGACAAGATATTGCGGGCGCACGGCAAAGTTTCCAGTCTGGGCATAATAGCAATAATGTATTTCTTTACAGTTGCCGCTATATAGCGCTATATACGTAAATGCAGGTAATTCAAGCCAACATCTAAGAAATTATTAAGTACACAGTAAATAACATTATTACACGCCCAATGTAACCTTAAAGTGCTTAAGAAACACAGCAACAGATTTAAGACTGCCAAAGAAGAACTTTAAAACTGGGCAAAAATGTTTCTCTTTCAGAGACTTGGAATGGCCTCACTGCTGAGGGAAAGCTATCATCATCATCATCAAGCTGACTCGCTTTAAACTTGCATATAGTACATCAGATATAGCTATTTTAAAACGCAATTTTATATTTTTTCCTGATGTGTTATTTCTAAAGTTACTTGTATTTAAATATTGCATGTTTATTTTTTAAATTTATGCTACGGATGGCCCCTTAAAACCAGCACTGCTGAAGGGCCACGCTCTCCAAATATTTGAAATAAATGAATGAAATGAACAAGATCATTATTGAAAATATCAAATAACAACTCAATAAGAAACGCATTATAGGAGAATAGCTCTGTCAATGTAACTCAATACGTAGAATAAAGTCAATGTAAGACCAGCTAAATTAAATTGATTTTGTAACGGAAATAGAATAATAAATGCTCACGTACTTTGTAGTAACGTTTAGTGGTCTGGCAAAACCAAGCTGACGGCAAACTACTTTGGCATCTCTCATGTCAAAATGATCGTCGCAGACATAACGCCATTCTCCTTTATGAAAGACTTGGACGTTGCCTTCTGACTTTGTGCCACCTACAAGCCTAACCTGGACCGTTCTTGCCCGACATAATGCAATCAAGGACAGAAGGATGAAAAATACTCTCCACGCTGTTATCATTATGGTGAGGCGTCTAAAGTTCCGGATCATTGATGTACTAGCTGTTGAATTGAACGAATTAGGGTGCTACCCTTCGGCACTCCAGCCTTCTCGTTTATTTCGCTTCACTGACACGTTTATGTGGTATATCCAGAGATATAACAATGTTTAGCATGTAATCGACGGCTTTATCAGACGATCAGTGACACCCGAGGTGTTTCTCGGCAAGGGGATGTCACACTGATTTGTTGACAAATGGCCGTTGTAACATAACAAGTACTGACTTCCGATAGAAGAAAAGATTGGTTGCTCGGTTGGACACTCCCCGGAACAGAGACGTACGAATAGATACAGAATGTATTGTGAATTGTGGACAGATTGGAATGAGTGTTTTTGAAAGTTGAAAATGTTCTGTGTTTACATCCATTTTTATTTGCAAAAAATTGGGTTATTAGACAGCAGTTGCGTAACAGATTAGTGTGGGACCTTTATTGAATATAATACTTTGGACAAAGCATATTTTAAAAACTTTTCAGTGGTGGGGCAAAAACTGAAAATGTCCCGTTGTTTCCATAGACGCATTCAGGGACTTTTCATTGTTTAAAGTCCCATAGGGGCCAGAGGAAAACATAGGGGGTCAAAACTTATTTTTGAGAGACTTAGGGAGGGTCACAATAGCAGTTTCGAATTTCTTATTGCTATCAGTAAACAGAATATAGAGAAATCATCCAATTATCAAGCCCTGCATTGATTATCTCTGGCTTGCTGCCAAGTATTGTTGACAAAGTCAATTTATTCAGTTAATGGCCAAAGTAGACTTTTTGCACACACAAAACACTATAGGTTTTCATTTCTCTCTTCTAGTTAAAATTAAATTTGCTTTTAAAATAGTTTTGCTGTTTTATTTTATATGAATGGACTTGAGCATCTATCAAAAATCTGCATTTCAAATTGACATTTATAACTACTTTTATGTAAAGTATGATCTGTAGCTCACACTCAGGCACGCCGTAGCAAGCGCCCCTCCTGCCTTTCACTTAGGGGAGCAGGGGGAGCAAAAGTGCCTTTTGAAATGCAATAGGATCCTTTTTTAGATATTGATACGATACAAAGGAGATCAAATAAGCTATATAAACAAACATAATGTTATTGAAAGAGAGAGCAACGTGTATAATTCTGTGAAATACAGGCCCTGCTAAAGGATGGAAAGAGAATATCTCAAAGAGGTGTCTTGGGTCCTAAAGAGGTGCCTATGCTAGGCGGTGGCCTATGCACATTAGTGCCCTGTTGTTTCTATTGGCCCCCTTACCTCACTATCATTCCGGCGTACCTGTTCACACTTTACCCCAGTTTCTGCAAACATGATGGAAAGCTGTTATAAAGGTCATATAGGGAGGGGGTCACTTTTTTCTCATATGCTTAAATGGGGAGGCACACAAAGATTCTATTTTGAGAAGGAAATTCTTCCGGCCCCTATGGGACTTAAAAAGTGAAAGTATTACTTGAGCATAGTGCTAGAGTTTCTTAAGTTCTTGACCATTCTAGTACTGGTTTCTTATAAATCGTGACAATGTAAATGTTCGTAATGGACGATCTATAATAAATCGCCAAGCGCCAATTCGTTACGGAGAACCTATACCACCGGACACTCTCATTCAAACAAAAGGGAAGTTATGTAATATCCAAGATATTATTTCGTTATGTTGATACGGCATTGCGAAGGAGCCGTGATTATTGTTATTGTTGTGGTACAGTAGTGGATGCTAGAAGTTTAATTTGACAGATTACGTTAAGTTAGAAGTTAGAAGCCTTTAGACTCGCACAGATCGAACTAGCCCATTAAGAATCACTACATACAACTTGTAGAGCATAGAGAGGCTTTGTGCAAGCATGATTGCCAAAAACTATCAATATGATAGGTAATCTCTCATACCCAGTGTCTAAATAAAGAGCCCACCTTGATTGGGCCCGGTGGAAAGTTTTCAACATTAGGGTTCGCAGATGGCTGGAAAATGCAATTTTGGGATAATGTCTTACTAAGTGAGTAAAAAATAAATGACATTCTTGACTAATTTTTGAAAACACCTTATACATGAAAACATTTGAGCTATTTCGCTGAAGCTGCTGATGAAAGTGCCATGCAGCATTCAGTTAAATCACTCAAGCATCTGTAACGCAGTTCTACTACTTACTTATACAATTTACTAATCAGGAGGCTATCTACACTTGTAGAGAGCCTTGTGATAAGCAAATTGTAGATAATTGTCTCCTTTCTGTGCATGTAATGTAGTTAGTTATTGTCCATCGATTTAAGAAGAAGGCAATAAATTCGATACGATTTATTATGCTGTTTGAGCATGGTTTGAGAATGTAGAAAGACGTTCCTTGCTCACTTGTTAAATTTATTGCAACTGAATGTTGCCAAGTAGCCTACCATCTTGAATCCTTAGAGGTGTCCCAGTAAAACACCTCCTCATGGCCAGGAGCTTTGTTGTGGAGCTTTGGTACTCCGAATTGTTGAAAATTTTGTTGATTGTTACATCTTCTGCAACATCTTACCTTGGCACTTTTGAAAGAAAGCAAAATGTAGCTGGAACTATGTGACAAAACATCAAAGAGGCCTGTCCATCCACAACGATGAGCGCAGCGTACGTTCGATTATCGCAGCGTACGTTCGATTATAAAGAAGCAGAACTGCCAAGAAAATTAGAGGTCCCGGGGTACAAGAAAGAGATGAAGCCTTCTGCGAGCGAAGCTCTTAGAAAGATATCCAGGTCAAGAAATTAACTTTGGAAAACTACTGCTGGTTATATTTTATGAGGCCCCAGGTTTTATTCTTTTCTTATATGTAAATTTTCAGAAATATACGTTTTTTATAAGGAAGTTTCCTTCGCCTCAGTACCGAAACTTTCTTAACTTTTTCTCTTTTACAGTATCAAAACTTTCTTAGCAAAAATTTTTCACTTCCAATATTTTATGCATACACATTAATGGATAGTGAAAAAGTTCCATGTATACTTGAAATGATGAGAAACCTTAGGAAGTAACAGAAGTTAAACTGCTAGAGGGTAGCCAACACCACATATATAACACTTTGTAAACAGATAAATCAAATTTTAGATACATAAACACTGAAAAACTTTCTGATGTCTTAAAAACCTAGTATTGCGCTTTCTTAACTTTTGAGCAGCTGAATACTACTTTCTTATAAACTACTTTTTTATAACAAATACGTGTAAATTTCCTTGAAACATTTCCATGTCATATTCATTTTCGAAAATCTTAATCTTGGAAAATTTTATGTTTCTCTGCAAACTTTTGCGTTCTGCTTAAAGATGTAGTGTGTAGCACTGATCTTTGCTTTTTGTGCCAAGTGCATTTTTAGGTTCTACTCAATATTCAAATTCAAAATTCTTGATAGGGGTCAATGGTTGGTGGGGCAATTTTTCCTCAGTGGTGAGGAAGGAAGGAGGGCTTGGTGTCAAAATATGCCTTGATCTTGGGGCTCCTGTACTTACATATGGCTCAGGATAAGTGTCCTCTCTAACAGGCACTCCCCTACGTACGAAAGCATACGGGACTACCTTTATCTTTACCTTTATACTTTATTAAATTTGAGTCCAGTTTTAGAACCTAAAGAGTAATTAGTAGCCTATGTAGTAACCACATTGACATGTTATATCTTACGTCATTATCTTGTGGTTGCTCACAAAGTCTTACGCTCAGTTTAATAATGCCATGAATGCTATTGAGAATGCACACCGTACGTTACGTCACTTTTTAAAGTACCCGAATGCTCAAACAGTTAAGAAAGCAGTACTCGATTTTTGAGACCTAAGAAAGATTGTAGGTATATAAGTGTTTGAAATATCCATTTATCTGCGTACAATATTTTATGCTAAATTGGCTTTGCTCTAAAAGTTTTACTTCTGCTATTAACTAAGGTTTATTATATTTTCAGGAGCGAGCGGCCGTGGCCTAGCGGAAACTTGGCCCCTGGGTTCAAGGCCCATCGCAGGCCATTGGTAATGTCAGGAAGGGCATTCGGTCCTAAATGCTCGTGCCAGAACTAAATTCCTCTTAGAGGCACCCTCCAAGCCCCAAGGAATTGGGGAGGGGAACTGAGGTAAAATCGAGAAAAAAAATTATATTTTCAGGAGTACATGGAGCTTTTCATTTTCCTCTAATGTGCATTTGCAATGCATTGGCACTCAAAAAATTTTTACTAAGAAAGTGTTAAGAAGGTATTGATACTGGAATCGTGAAAAAGTTAAGAAAGTTTCAGTGTTGAGTCGACAAAATTTTTTAAATGATAGAAAAATGAGTACTGTATTAGAATACACGGGTTTTTATATGGCAAAATGAAACTAGTAGTTCACTGCTCAAAAAACTGAGAAAGGTAATGCTGGATTTTTGATGCCTAAGGCGGTATATATAAATAAGTTCATATCATTGATACAAAATAACGTTATAGCCTGGCAGAAATTTGGTATTCAGTGAATCGAATCGAAGAATGAAAATGAGTTACTTTGAACGATTCCAAAGGGCGTTGTTCTCCTGAAAGCTTTTTGGAGGCCTTTGTTAAAATCCAGCGCAACAAATTTTTTACACGAATGAAGTTTGTAATAATACCAAGGCTCAGAATCGCTGAAATTTAAGAATATTTGAAAAATGGTGCAATGCTCAAGCTTCATCAAGACTTGAAATTTTTGTACTTTCGAGTTGTAATATTGCTTGAAGACTAAATTTTGCACTATTAATACCAGACATTAGTAAAGATATGAATATATTCCTTTGATTTTCAGACAAAGTTACACCTTTGACACTTTAGAATAATATGAGAATAATCAGAATCGGAAAGATGTAAGAACATTGTATTTTTATACAGGTATACATAGAATAGGTATTCACATAAAAGATCAACCGTGGCCTAGCGGTAATGCGCTCGACTGAGACCAACACGGTCCTGGGTTCGAGGCTCAACGCATACCATTGGTGACGCCAGGAAGAGTATCCGGTCCTAAGTGATCGAACCAGAACTAAAGTCCTCTCAGAGGCACTCTCCAAGCCCCAAAGAATTGGGGGAAACGGAGGTAAAATCGAGTTGAGCCGCTGTGGCCTAGCAGTAATGCACTCGACTAAGACCAGCATGGTCCTGGGCTCGAGGCTCACCGCATGCCATTAGTGACGTCAGGAAGTAATTCATAAATACACTCTTTGTTTTATAAAAATACCTAACGCTTATGCCAAATCTCAATATTCTAATATATTCTGACTGAGAGCCTAGAATTAAAAACTAAGCAAGTTTTTATACATTCTATCGATATGCAAAGTACTTCTGAAAGCAGTATTATAACTAGGATGCAGAAAAACTCTTATGTCTTGATGAAGTTTGAGCTGCGCATTATTCCTAAATTTCAGCGATTTGGAGCCCCAACATTCTTGAAAACCTTACACTCGTAAAAGGGAGTGTATTCTTACGAAAATAAGTGTGTACTACCTTGATTCACATGTCATACAACTCAAATTGTCTGTGCATAAAATGCTATCCTTGTTATCTTCGCCGCTCTTCACCAATACCGAAAATCCTCAAAATGGCCCCCCTCGAAGAATCCCTCCTCCTTTAGGAAGCGCCACCCCAGCATTTGACTGTAGCTATTTGAGACATTGTTAGTGCTTCATAAAGTTATATGAGGAAAAACTGTGACTAATTAACGACAAATCGTATGTCCTTTAGAATATACCATATTACTTGTATTTGTAGCATCAAGAAGTAGTTCATTGGAAGAAAATTTTTATTGAATGTGACTAAGTACCGGAAAAAATTGCTAGTCAAAAATCTAGTGTTACAGACATGCAAGGATGTTTAAACTGGGAAACTTTGGAGTCACGCAGGACCATTGAATGCGCAGGAGTCACGAAGGACACGTCTTTAACTAAAATTGTTACATAACATATATACTTATCAGGTTGCTCTAAAGCTGTCTGACTATTTCCAATAAACCGCTGCATGAACCTATGTAATTCACATTCCAAAACCCTCATGCCTAAATTTACTTTGGTTAATGTTGTCAAAAATTCATTTGGTTATTGTGTAATACCGAAATGGAGCAGTCTACTAGAACATAAAGTCAATCAAACAGATTGGGATACATTTCGTAACTTATAAAAAACGCACTTCTCAGAGAATAAATATTTTGGGTTTATTTTAGTGCAAACATTTGTAACGACAAGATTGTCGTTAAATGCTTTTCTATGATGATGATGATGATGATGATGATGCTAAGACCCATCCAAACAACCACTCCCCTCGAATAAGCCACCATGCAAAAATCCAACAATCAAAAAGCCCCCCTCGGGGGTTACTCGGGGATTTAAGGTATTGTCTAAGATTTATCATCATCTCCAGTATGCATGCAAATTTGACACTTAACTGTGCATGCGCAAAACATGGAACATAAAATTTTTTATTTCAATAAGGAGACTGTAGGTGCGACGTCATGAAATAGGTGTGGCCAAGCTTTCGACCACGCCCATATTTGCAATGATGCAAATGTGATAATATAGCAAAATAACTCTTTGCAGCAGTGCAAATTCACCATTGCGATGCATAAAAAATGGAGTGAATTTCCCCAAAAATTAACGTTGATTCTAGCAAGAAGGCTCCGCACCGCTGAGCCCCCTGAAAATCATCCCTGTTCCAAACTACCGTCATTTGTCCGTTAGTTTCTCTCTTTTGTTGCATAATTTGCATACATTCAATCAATGAAGATAACTCTAATGCTAAGTGGTATTTTCAATTTACTGAAATGGAAACGAGAAAGTTTCAATCTATCATGGTATTCAAGTAAGCAGAAGTAATTAATTTTTCATGATCCCTAAATCACACAGAATGGAATCTGTTATTATAGCCCGTAATTCGCAGAAATTTTAACGCATAGGAAAGAATTTGAGGGGTGTACAACAGTTTAATGTGATACTCCTAAAGACATGGATTCCCAAATGTATGAATTTAGCAAATTCTGAAAGAATTTCGGTAAGCCACACAGGCTAAGTAACTAATTTCATACTAAAATAGCACACATCTAAGAAGATCAATTTTTACTTGAAACAGTTGATGAGATTTCCATGAGACAAGACAAGATGTTATTGAGCTGGAAGAAAGATATAATTCTATCATCAATGTAATTCTGGTAATGAGATATGATCTACTGTCAGGTTTGCGTCCATTCGAAGCCATTATCAAGATGAATTGTCAAGGTTCTAACTCAAAATGTTCTAATTGAAAGTTATATTTAAGTGTAGTTTCACTAAGATAAGCAAAGCTTTTTATTAGAATTTTTGCCATGACTTAGGCCCCGTTTACACTATACTGTTTTCATATGAAAACGGTATGGAAACGGTCTCCTTAGGCCTACAATTTACATTGCAACGTTTTCCTATCCGGCATCAAATGAAGAAGACTTCATACGAACATATTATACCGTCTACATCATACCGTTTTCATACGAAGACGTTTCCATACCGTTTTTGTACCGTTTCCATACCGTTTCTGTATGAACACAGTAAAGTGTAAACGGGGCTTTAGAAGGGGGCATAAGAAGGCACAATATGACCCCCTACAATATAAGGAGGGGTCACAGCCTGCAACAATAACGGACAAACTAATAGGTATGCAATTGGGGTATCTTTAGGAAAAACGTCGAATTATTAAGGGGATGAAACTTGCTAACAATATAATCGTATGCACCAAAGATTGCTTTATACTTGAAGGAAAACTGCTTATCTTGATTGGAAAATCATACCATCTTACACACAAATACAATGTGGCTAGTCCTTCATGCAATTGATATAGTTTCAAAATATATAGAATTCATTTGAGTTTAAGCTCAAATAATAAAGTACTAATTAAAAAATATCCATAAAAAGTCAACTAAAATCGCTATCATTGGCTTAGGAGGGGTGAACAGGGGCGGCAAAATCGGAGGCCGGGGGCACTGGCTCCCACTTTTTTCATAAAATAGCAAATTTCATCATTTTTACCTGAGCTTATCCCAAAATTAAAGACCAGCCCACTTGGAAAGTCACTTCGACGCCCCTGGTGACAGGGATGAATGTAGTCCCCCTGAGCCCCCCTAGAAATCACCCGTGCCCCCAGTTCGGGAGAAATTAACATCCTTTAGGGAGCTTTCTCTCGAGAACAATAGCAAATATTCTGCCTCTTCTAGAAACGAATCTCGTTGTTATTTCGGGCAGAAAATTTACATCGTCCATAGAGTTGAAGTCCTCCTACACCCATGATTACTAATATACACGTTGTTTTATAAGAAACAAAATCTCTGGCATCAGCCTGAATGCTTCTTAACATTTCGTCAAATCCAGCCTTAAATGTTTCTTAAATTTAAAGACTTCTAATGGGAATAACAACTCAAAATATGCAATTGTGATGCAAAAAAGGATGCTCAGATGTTGTGAGGCATGTAATAGATGTTCACTCTATTCTGTTACCAGTTTGATCAGAAATTTACTAGCAAAAACAGTTTTTGAAAGTTATTATTTAAAACTCAGCCTGCCTATGATTCTTAAATGTTTCTTAATTTTTGCCTAACTTCAGCCTTATGCTTCTTATAAAAAAACCTGCATGCTGGTTAGCTCATTAAATAAATCTTCCTACGTTTGGGTATCAAGGAACAGATAGGGTATCAATTACCTGAATAGCTAACCTACTCAACTACAACGATTTCATACTAATAGCTTTTACTAACTGATATTGCTAATGTCTCTTGGAAAATAAGGTAAAGGCGCTCTTACTAATAATATTGTTAATCATAACCTTTGTCCATTCCAATCGCTTCTTTCGATGCATCACCCAAGGTACATTCATATTCTATGTATTAAGGCCACGGCGTGGAAAATAGTGGACAAATTTTGGCGTTCGTAGATTCTTAGACCGTTGGAGTGTCAAACTGATGGGATGGGGCTTTTTTTGCCATTGACTTAGGTTGGTAATGCGCAGGTGGTTTTCCGCATACCACAAATATTGCGCACCTAAGGTGGGTAGTTTTTATAAATACACCATGGTGTAACGCTCGCACGCAATTGGATCGACCTTGCTTCTGTGTCGCCACCAATCCCTCTCTTGATGTACATAACGTCAATGTTTCATTACATATTTAAACTATCCCATTACAACTTCCTTCATTAAGTAGTAGTTAGCAAGAAAGAAAGTGCTAATTATGATTTTCGTTGCTGCTCAAAAGCTTAATTCAAATCGTTAAACCATGCTAACAACCTTACAGCTGCTAAACTAGAAAGGGTGTGTGCATTCTCATTTAGAAAGCACTAGTTTGAGCAAACATAAGAGTTAGATCTGTAGTTCTTAACCAGGGTTCGATCGAACCCCTGCGGCTCGGTGAGCCAGCTTCAGGGGTTCGGCAGGAAATATTTATTGTGTTTTACTTTCGTGTAAAATTCATTGCTTGTTGTTTCTATTCTTTGAAAACAGTGATTTAGTATGCAAATAATACATGGTACAGTTTGTGCACTAATATAGTATATAGTTGTATACAAATGTTTTGAATCTGAAGAAATAAAAGCACATTTTATTTTTCCAACTATGAAAAGTTCGATGAAAGTATTTATGGGAATTGCGGGGTTCAGTAACTCCAACAAGGCTGAGAACCACTGTTCTGAAACATCCAATACTATTCACTTACTTAATAAGGGTGTGCGCTTTCTCATTTAGAAAGCCCTAGTGTGAGCAAACCTATATCTTAGATGTTAAAAATATCAACGTAAAACATGGTGATAGTAAAGCTATGGGTTATCTACTGCTAAAATAACCTGTATTACATGCCCACGGGGCACCCTAGTATCTGCAATTGTCATTTTGTCATGTAGCTGCTTCCCACCATAGAACCATCGCTGCTTCACGTTCCCTATTTCTGACTCCTTTGCAAGTCTCTTTTTCACTGCGTTTACAGTCTCACCCATACGAACATCCATTTTGCGATCCTTGCATGTCGTCGACAATCGACACCGAACCATATGGTCTTCTCCTAGATTTTCATCATTTGCAAGACTCTCTTTCGACTCTGTTGAATCATGGGAAGCCTCCTCCTTAAGTATGATATTAGTGGGCATGCTCACACAGTACACAGGTATGACGTAGTGATTTCCAAGCTCGTCATATGCATCAGTCAGAGAACCTGAAATATTAGCCAAATCAATGTAAGGGTAAGTCAGGAAACTTAAGCAGAGTCGTACAAACTCCTTTAGAAACATTTCCAAAACTTTTCAAAAACTTTTCCAAAGCCAAATAACCAAATTTCGAAAACCACGAAACTCATTTTCATTCGCATTTTAAAACCCCATAGCAATAGAAAAACGCTTTTTTCGAAGATACATTTTATAATTTTTGGTGGATTATGTTTCGTATTATAAAGGTGAAAGGAAGAAACATAAAATATGCGGTGCTTAATACGACACTAAGCTTCATCCATTTTACGAAGATTTTAGAGTATTTCCATAGCCAGTTTGAAAATCCTCTTTTTTCCAAAACTTCCAGGTCCTGGAAAATGGCATTTTTAATCTCCATAACTTTCCAAAACTTCCCAAAACCCGTACGGACCCTGTTTAATGCGTTGGCTGATCACAACAGCTGACTTGATCCTACAGCACATTGTGAATGAAACTACATTGATGGTTGAATGTGATTAGGTTCAACTTATCTGAACACAATACAGGCAGATACGAAACTTAAGGGGGCATCGGGAGAGTGAGTCTCCCCCACCAGTTTCGATAATTTGCCATTTTATAGGGCAAAAACGGCAGTCCAATGTATTTTTGCAGGTCAATTACTGGACCCAGGACCATTTGATCAACTATTGCTAAAAGAAAAATAAACGTTACAGAAAAAATTTTCGCAGGGCAAACCTCCAACACCCTCCAAAAGGTATGTCGAAGTTACATCCCTGAATACAGGAGTGATCTTGAGTTTCCCGCCAGGAACTTTCCGACGAGGAGCTGAATCCTTCGACGAGGGGAATGTATTGTTGACACTTCACTACATGAAGTAATTAATAATTTGTGACATTGAGAAATTCCTTACGTGTGGTATATTATTGTTATCTGAGAACAGTGCTTCAATTTTTAAATATAACCTTGATTCTCAGACATTTTGTATGACTGCGATTTTGTTTTGCCCACCGATAGGAATTGACCAATCACATTCGAGATTACGTAATGGTCATATGATCACTGCCTGTATCTCATTCATGAATACTGTGCAGCCATATGTGGATTGATTCGACATTTTGCTCATCCACCAAAGTGGGGTCGCCGGACTTCTACAGTTGTTATTTCGGTGCTACCGGCGGTTTGAGCATTTTTGTCGGATATTTCTGACGTCCGACGGGTATTTCCACCTCTGAAGTAGTACTGTAATATCCTCTTAAAAAATCCACACTTTTTACAACTACAGTTCCATAGTGTTAATTGACACCAAGCCCGTAGCCAGGCCTGTGTTTCAGGGGTGGCAAAATTGTCCTCAAGTACTCATATGGTAAAAAATCTCGGAGCTTATTTATAATTAATGTTATCACAATCAAGTAGATAATGTACGTGCAGGAAAATATTGAATTTCCTAGTATGTCACAAAGATTATGACTGAGCTGAACCAAATTTGATGAGATCTCTCCTTATCTACAAATACAAAGCAACAATAAAAAATTGCAAAACATTTCCCAGGGGTGGTAAAAGGCTGGCATCCTGCTGCTTAGGGGTTGCATTTGCCACCCCATGCCACCCCGTGGCTACGGGCTTGATTGACACAGTTCTACCAGTGCTTGAACCTTATGGTTGTTCATTTGTTGAAACGAGAAAAAGTAGTTCATGTGAAAAAACGTTGTTCACTTGTTAAAATGAGCAAAAGCAGCCAAAAATGAGTAGAAGTTTTAGTTAGTTGTTCTAATTGAAAAGCAGAAATCCTAGCCTGTGAATCTTGATTTCACATTTGTTAAGCCTCCATGTTATATTATAAAATTTTCCTTTCAATTACATTGCCAGTGAACTCATCAGCCTAACTTTTTGCACTGAGCATTCCAAAGTTACTCCACTCCAGATAGAAGTTATGGAACTGTTATAAGTGTTTTCCTATAGCTTAACAAACCTCAAGATAAAAGATACACATTTTAATTTTCATTGGTGTTTATTGTTAAAACCAACAAATTGAGTGATGNGCATTACTATGGTTTTCAATGTGTGAATTACATGTTTGTGGCCAGATGATGGATGGAAGACACTACTAGTAGAATTGCCTTCAGGACTATTAAATGCCATCCTCTACTAGCTCCAGGACAACTAACTAAAAAAGATAGCTTCAAGCACTGACTGCAAAAATTGAGTCAAAACCACACTTATTTTTGGCCCTTATGAAGGATACCACAGAGATGATAAACTGAAGTCTTAAAATAGCATTGTGCTCTACACTATGTTCTACTCTATGTTCTGACAATACAATTTAAGCATGTCTTTTCTCTACTGTTAGGTCAGTCTGGCACCAATATTTCACAGTAACTAGCTACTAGCTCATTTAGGTGATATCTATTGTCACTTATTATACAAAAAGCCCGAAACTAGTGGTTTTTCAAGAAATATTAGGGAGCACTGGTGCTGGACTTTTGGAGTATTCTTTCTAGAAGAAGTCAAGCACTGGCCTAAACTAAATTTGCCAACTCAGTGGCTTCTGGGGGCACTTTCCCCCCTTGAATAACCACCACTGCTAAAACTGACATGGTAGCAAGGCTAGTCAACTCCAGGTTTTGTAAAACAATGATGCAACATCAGCATAGCATTAAATGGGAGACATGCTTTTTTAGAATTCTATGCTAATTTAGTACAGTGAAATCAGCATTGCATAGATTGGAAATACTGTGTACTAATGAGAGCAGATTATAGGGCATGAGAATCTTTAAATACTCTCAAGCACAAAATAAATGTCCCCCATCCACTTATTAACTTTTCAACTTTTTCTGACTCCCAGGACTTTATTAGGATCCCCCATTTTAATTTTAACGAAAAAGAAGCTGATTAAAAAGTCCCAATTTTATTTCCTTACTTGTTTAGCATTGTTCATGCTCACTTTTCAAGGCAAAATAGCAGGTTTCAAGTGTTAATATCCTCACTTCAAAATGCTTGAATGCTTTGATTATTTATAACAACATGTCTTGCTCTTTCCACTGCTTTACAACCAGCTAAGCTATTATTCAAATTCCAACCCTCAGTCTATTTTGACCCCCATTCATTAAAATTTGGAGATTTTTCCAACCCCCCCCCCCATTTATNGCATTACTATGGTTTTCAATGTGTGAATTACATGTTTGTGGCCAGATGATGGATGGAAGACACTACTAGTAGAATTGCCTTCAGGAATAGTAAATGCCATCCGCTACTAGCTCCAGGACAACTAACTAAAAAAGATAGCTTCAAGCACTGACTGCAAAAAGTGAGTCAAAACCACACTTAGTTTTGGCCCTTATGAAGAATACCACAGAGATGATAAACTGAAGTCTTAAAATAGCATTGTGCTCTACACTATGTTCTACTCTATGTTCTGACAATACAATTTAAGCATGTCTTTTCTCTACTGTTAGGTCAGTCTTGCATCAATATTTCACAGTAACTAGCTACTAGCTCATTTAGGTGATATCTATTGTCACCTATTATACAAAAAGCCTGAAACTAGTGGTTTTTCAAGAAACATTAGGGAGCACTGGTGCTGGACTTTTGGAGTATTCTTTCTAGAAGAAGTCAAGCACTGGCCTAAACTAAATTTGCCAACTCAGTGGCTTCTGGGGGCACTTTCCCCCCTTGAATAACCACCACTGCTAAAACTGACATGGTAGCAAAGGCTAGTCAACTCCAGGTTTTGTAAAACAATGATGCAACATCAGCATAGCACTAAATGGGAGACATGCTTTTTTAGAATTCTATGCTAATTTAGTATAGTGAAATCAGCATTGCTTAGAATGGAAATACTGTGTACTAATGAGAGCAGATTATAGGGCATGAGAATCTTCAAATACTCTCAAGCACAAAATAAATGTCCCCCATCCACTTATTAAATTTTCAACTTTTTCTGACTCCCAGGACTTTATTAGGATCCCCATTTTAATTTTAACAAAAAAGAAGCTGATTAAAAAGTCCCAATTTTATTTCCTTACTTGTTTAGCATTGTTCATGCTCACTTTTCAAGGCAAAATAGCAGGTTTCAAGAGTTAATATCCTCACTTCAACATGCTTGAATGCTTTGATTATTTATAACATGTCTTGCTCTTTCCACTGCTTTACAACCAGCTAAGCAATTTTTCAAATTCCAACCCTCAATCTATTCTGACCCCCATTTATTAAAATTTGGAGATTTTTCCAACCCCCCCCATTTATTAGGGCCATCACATTTATTTAATACTTGAGAGCAGTAAGCAATTTCAACATTCCACCAAAAGACAGCAATGAAAACCCCAATGAAATAACTAAGAACTGCAGGAATCATATAGATGTTATCAAATGTAGCTTACCAGTAGGTAGGCTGATGTTTGCACCATCAATTATGGCCTGTGCTAGAGAAACATCATCAGTTTCACAGGCAGCTTTCAATGCATCCCAGATCTCCTTTCTACCTTCATATGCAGGTGAGGTTTCCCAGAATTCATCCTGCTTGCTTTTAAGCTGAGCCTTTGTCATGGCAATCTCTGACTTCCATTTTGGCTTTTCAGCACTTAGTGGTTTGTTTTTCCCAATTGTCACTGCAATGAAACACAAGATTCCTTCAATAACCTAATTATAATCATCACTATAATGGTCACAAGAAAGCTCAAATATAGTTATAATCTACCAAGATCATCTCCATAATCATACCACAATGATATCATTTTTTCCAGCATTATTTCCTCAAAAAATACAGACTTTAACTCTAAAAACACAATTCTCATTATAAGGCTAATTATACTTTGCTTACTTGCCCTATTAGCAAAGAAAATGCATATCAAACTTTGATGTCAATGTATAAAGAAGGAACAAAGATACTATAGGAGTCCAAGACTACACAATGGCTTGCTCCTCATGTAACATATGCAATGGACAGCATGGGTGACTATTGAAGACAAGTTAAAAATAATGAAAGTGATACAATCGTTATCAATATCTCTTTCATTAAACATAAAATTTTTAAACTTCTCATATTCATATCACCTGATACAAATTTTTCCAGAACTAATCATATTAATGACAAGAACTCAACAAATTACTTATGCATGATTTTTGAATAGAAAATGATAAACAAACTTGCAGGCAAACTGCAAAAGACAGTTGCATGGGAAAACAAAACAGCCTCAAAGCAAAGTCTCATATGGAATGAAGTATGGGTGAATTTTTTTTCAATTTGATCATCAGCATCATTACTATCCATTACAACAACAGATGATATTTTTCGAATTTAGCTACAATTCGGCAGCAGATTTCTCTTTTGAACTATACTATAGAATCAATATGTAACAGCTTTTGCAAAAACTCTTTTAATTCAATTTTTAATCATTGAATAAAGTGATGTAAATTCTTTGCCAAAAAGATAATATTACAAATTTACTATAATACTACAATCATCTAATTGCCAAAATATGACAACAAGCCCCATCCATAATGTAAATCATCATTAGATTTGAGTTACAACTAGAAAATCTTTCCTCCAATAATAAGCAAGGCTCATTGCAAACAATTCATTAGTTAGAATAACTTGCATTTAATTTGAACATAGAACGTCAGAAAGGAAGCATGCTAATCAGCTCCATGCTCTAGCTATATGTATTGTGGATATTTTAGCAACTGCAGTAAGTATTTGTATACTTTGGGAACATCCAATGCTGTAACCAGACATATTGGCAGTAGAGGCAACTGAGGGCCTTGTGCCAATATCTCACTGAGGATGTGTATATAAGCACTGTTGGTTTAACATCCATGCTCACACCCCAATCAAGTTCACCTGTCTAAAGTGATGGCTGTGACACAAAAATGCAAGTGCTTTTGTAGTGAGGTACAGTGCAAAATATTTCCTACTTCAAATTATGCATTGGTTAATTTGAGCTTAGCGTCAAAACAAGCATTTATGCCAATAAAAAGAAGTTCTAAATGGGAATAGAAAGAGCAAAATAACAAAATAATTTATCATTCAGACTTTCATTCAGAGAACAAAAGAAAAATAACAGAATTCCACAGCAAGTTGTTTTACAATATTTGAAAGAAAAGATAAACGAAACAGATCAACATCCTTTCTCATGATCTCAAAAATTTAGCCTAGTCATCTTTTGTCAAGACAGGATTGACTGAACAATGAACGATTCATTTTGCAGGCAAATCCTAAGCACATTTAGAATGCGAACTGCATAACACTTTCATAAGCATAGCAACGAAAGAAATAAATAATATCGACGGGAATTATCCCCAAAGCCACAGTGGTTTACTTTTTCAAATCCCCTCCATCAAATCTCGTAGCATAACGACTTGCACGACAAAGCAAAATGCAGCTTGAAATCGTGCTTAAACAAGCTAGTTAACAGAGCTGTATTGAAATAACAGCATTACCATTGACGGCTGTATTATTGATGTGTTGCGAGGAAGTGACATTTGCCGATGGATCTCTGTTACTTCGGCTTACACACCCTCCCATGTTTGCGTCTACGAACACATATTCTGATGCGAACAATCATCTATAGGTGGAACTGTTTGTTCCTAAAGTTGACGATCAAGGCTTACAATCTACGCAAGTTGGTATAAAGACTATTGATAAGTTCTAGTTCTTTTTACCACAACTCCAATAAAAATCTGTAGTTTCCAGGCCATAAAAATAAAGAGCTGAGCTCCCTGTGTTGTCTCCTCCACAACGCCGTCTTTTGAGTGTATGGATGAAACAACATGGCGATGACTAGCTCGCAAGCTCCAAGTAAGAGAACATTTTGTTAAGTTACAAAATAGTAGGATTCAAGCTTCTGTGCTATTCAGCCGTACTGAAAAGAATATTATATAGTTTGCCAATGACATTTTGTTTTGGAAAGCATTGGTCAGAGAAATAGATTTTCGTGGCTGTTGACTGCGGACGTTGGGGATATAATTTTGTTTATGACCAGTGCATTCTATGTACGGTTATTTTGATCTTTTCACCTCAAATGTACCCCGACCTTTAACGTTGGCGTACACCTGAGTAGCTACTGTCGTACCTCCGGTGTGAGGTTTACACGGAATGCACCATGCGTTAATGATACTTACACCTAAAGAGTATGTTACTTGAATTGAGAAGTGATATCAAAAGCTATCATACACTCCTTTGCATATTTATTATGCAGTTCTTTCCAACCCCTTTTTACTCCTTCAAGATTGTTTTGGCACTTACTGTACTTAAAGTAAATTTGTATGATTTTCATTACAATACCAATGATTCCACAATAAAAATTGCCCGAGCATTACAATGAACTTTTGCAGAGCAGATAGCAGTTCTAGTTAATTTAAATGCAAGCAAAAATTTCTTCTTCTTTACATTGTTACCACTCTCTGACTTAATGAATTTTTTCTATCTGCAGGTAAAATGAATATTGATGACTGGTCTGTGAGGGAAAAGCTTGTATTGGCTTGCTGTGTTGTGCGTAGTGGTGACCAAAACTGGTATGAGATGATGTCATTTGAATTTCTGATTTATCACTTTCTGTGTTTGCTGGAACCAGTAAATGCATTATCTCGAGTAGTACTTAGTCTCATCTTTCATATTTTTTGTGTTTGTTTGTGTTATCAATGTGATGCTTATAAAATCTTAATGTAATCTAAGGGCATCAGTAAGCCGTACGATAAAGCCAATATGTGAAGCAGTAGAGAGCAGACCATCTGAATGGTTTTCACAAAAGGTAATTTTTTTGATTCATTGAATAACAGAGCTTAGATAACTCTGTTTATGGTGATTTGGTTTTGATCAACTGGTACTTTTGATTTATGTTTTGCATTCTTGAGATTCAAAAACAGTCGAATGAGAATTTGTTGAAGTACCTTTTTTACCTGGATGTAGTTATTTCAATTTTTATTGCATTTTTCTCTATGCTTTTCTCATTTTCTGTACTGTGTTGCTGTTATTAGACACAACCAATATTGTTTGTATTTAACTTTCCTAAATACATTATAGATGAATTGCTATGAATATTATATTTCAGAACTGTGCAAACCAGTATAGCAGTTTGTTAGAGGGCACATCAACAAAAAAGTGAGCAAGTCAATTTTGCAATATGCAATATTTACATATATGTGTATTTTACATATTATTTACATATATGTATCATATATGTAGTATATATGGTCACTAAAACATGATGAACACTAGATAATTAATATTATCTTAATGTGTCCTGTCTAACAATATTGTAATTCTGTCTAACAATTGTAATTTTTATTAATATTGAAAATGAAAATTGTAGCCTTTTAATCAATTGGAGAAGGAAAATGACAACAAAAAGGGTCCACATCTTTCTTTATTGATACTGATGACTGATTCAGAGTAATAAACTATTACTATTCCATTTAGTACCCTAGATAAATCATCAGTATTGATAAAGAAATATCTGGAATCTTTTTGTTGTCATTCTACTTATTCAATTGTAATTGTTGCATAGACTTTAGCTTCTGTCCAGTATATCTTTGATTGCCAATGTTTCATTGCTTTCCATTTAATATGTGATTTTTTATGAATATATTGTGATGTGTTTAGGAGGAAAAGAACATCAACTGACAGTGGAGCAAATGGTTTGTATATAAATTTTCACATGTTTATTGTTTGCCACTACTCATTGTAGTAATTTCACCTCTATTTAAGCTATGCTCAGATTTTACTATCTTTGTAATCCTGGTAATGTAAGAGTTTTTGTGGCACAGTGGTAATGCTGTTGGCATAAGCCAGTAAGAATGTGGGCTCAATATGTACTACCAGAAGTCATTGGTGATCACAACAAATTCCTCATACAGGCACCTTCTAATGCTTGTATTAACTCTAGCAGGCACCCTTGAGAAAATAGGATTAGGAACAAGGCCATTCATGCTGGTGGGGTTGCATGTGTGGTCTCCTCATCTTATTCACCATTTAATTTTATGTGAATTGATTTATGAAGATGAGAATTTGATTTGTGTGTAAGATGAGATTATTCATAAATATGTGATTTTTTGTAGTGTTTTTCATGCTGCAACAATATAATTTGGTATTATAAGCATTTTCCTATAATAATAACATTTAATTAAGAATCTCTCTGAACTGGTGCTCTTGACTATTTCTATTATCAAAAAAGTAGTGCCATAGCACATCCTTTGTGCCTTCTACATTTCAGAGACACCAATGGAGCAGATAATTAGAAAACTCTCCTTTGAGAGAATTGATGAGCTAAAAAAGGCAATACAAGCAGATAGAAAGAAATACAAGTATTGTATATTTTGCTACCTACTATTGAAAAGTTGTTTTTTCTGTCAGATTTCTGTAGCTTGGTTTATTTTACTAAAGAGTAATAGAAATTTGAAGCATGTCAAAATTTGAATTCTTTAGGTTTTGTGCAGCACTGCAAGTGATGTATACTTAATTATTTAGTAAACTGTGGTTTTTTTCTTGAATAGAAAACTCAAAAGTGACATTGAGAAAATACGAAGTGGCAAGGTGGATGACCAGTTGCAGAAAATTTGGAATGAGCTTCACAGGTTTCCATGAATTTTAGCAGAGAATTTAGCATTAAAAATAACAAGCCATTTTATCACACCAGTATGCATGCCATAGGACATGCCATAGTATTCTTTATAACCTGTTCTTTATAACAAATCTTATGTCAGCTAATATGAAACATACTTAGAGGTCTATGGTATTGATTATCCTTTTTTGGGGGGGGTTCTTAGCATATATTTACTTGAAAATTTGTGTCATTACTTTTTATCCATTTATTGTATTCATCAGAACTGCTCATGCATCTCTGTTTATAATTTGCAATTTTCCATTGGAACCATTAGAGTAGACAACAGAGTCAGCTATTCAAAATGTAGTTGAAAAAGCAATACAGTGAGCAATATATCATTTAATAGAGCAAGGAAAATAGTCAACACAGGGACAGAATGTCTGGGGGCATATGGAAGTGTGGTACCCCACCAATGAAAAATGAGGACTTTGCAGTTTTTTTGACTGGTTGGGAAATTCTAATGGCTTTGCATACTAGAAGCTCCTCCCTTGGCACTTAATTTTTTGTCTTGAGTCATATACCATAAATATAATTATTATTAGGCATGATGTATCCTTTTAATATTACTGGGAAATTCCCTTTGTTGAGCACTATACTTCCCCCCAATAGAAGCATCCTAGTTTTGCCCCAGAGTGAGCAATATAGTATTTAGTAGAGTAAGGAATGGAGTCAGTGGTGCTGCCATGAGAGGGAATGGGGGATTTACCCCCACCCCCACCCCCACCCCCACCCCCAGCTCTCTCCAAAANATACCATAAATATAATTATTATTAGGCATGATGTATCCTTTTAATATTACTGGGAAATTCCCTTTGTTGAGCACTATACTTCCCCCAATAGAAGCATCCTAGTTTTGCCCCAGAGTGAGCAATATAGTATTTAGTAGAGTAAGGAATGGAGTCAGTGGTGCTGCCATGAGAGGGACTGGGGGATTTACCCCCACCCCCAGCTCTCTCCAAAATCCATTTTTATAATTCATCTAATTTTGAGGAGAGAATGTTAGGGTTAGAGTGAGGGACCTTTGGCAACATTGTATAATGAGTGTGGCAATCCAAGGGCGTGGTGATTTATGGGCGTTGCCTAACTAATGACCCCCAGCCTGTGGTAGCTGGTTCTGCCCCTAAATAGGTTGAGCCATGTCATGTTTAATGCATTACTGTTGTGCTGAATTTTTTAGGGGCAGCAACATCCCAATTGAATGTGTCATTCATGAAGAAGTTCCAGAGTTTCAACTTGCATTGGCCTCCCAATTTCATGGCGCTCAAAACGTGGCCAGCAATAGTGGCCAGGCTTTCCATCATCAACAGCAGCATTCCAGTGTCATGTATCATAGAAGTAAATCTCAAAGACAATCAAAAGCCACTAAAAAGTATGTTTTTGCATTTTTGCTATTTTTTATGAGCGTCTATATCTTCATTCGCATTTATAACGGCCTTTGACAGCCAATTTTGCGAACTTTAGCACCATGCAAAGGTGCACTATGAACAAGAACGGACTTCAAACATGATTTGTGGAGTCCAGAGAGTAGGCAAGTTGGTAAACACATGCAGAACTTAATTATATCCAAACAACTATATACATATCAATGAAGCATAAATCATAGTAAGCAGAAAACGTGTTGTTAATCGGATCGAAAAAGACTACTAACTAGAACTATGAGTCACTAACACAATATATTGATATTCGGGTCCAATCCCCTACAAATGAATACGTCCCAGACCTCAGTACTTGACATGATTATTGGGGTGATATTAAGGAAGTTGGCCCCACACCCATCAGATGCCTGGATGATGAAGTCATAGCTATTTTTCACATTTTTGTTGTCTTAAATTTCAGTTTCCTAGCCTGGAAGTTGATGGTTTTTAGCATTTCTTGCTTAAATGTAATTCTGGATCCAGTTCTGACAGAAGTAGCACATCTCTATAGCTCTTCAACAAATTCGCGTTTCATACGATGTTTTTTTGTATGTCCCTACCATTGCAATTACTTCAATTACAATTTCTGGGTCCAGCATTTGTGTGACTAGGATGCCTTTAGCTATTTCTTAATACCTTGAGGTATTTGAGTAATACGCTTCTATTTCAGCTGCTCTTTTTCATGAAAGTGGCAGGTCGTTTAAACGACATGGGTAATAATTAATGAGTTTCATCGATCTTTATTGCGATTCCGCCAAGATCGCTTATCTCCCACTTCAGAGTATTTTGAGGGAAGTGTTAGCCACATATGTATGTTCATAATTGCAGAAGTTCAAAGGTCGATTTGGCTGTGGTGGCTTTGGAGCATGCCGCACTTTATGTTTCTTTGGCAAATGCTGTAGCCTGCCTTGTGTTACATAACATGTATTCAAACAGGGTTCGTGTAGGCCCTTGAACTCCTTGAAAAGTGCTGGAATTTGAGAAATCTCTTCAAGGGTACTTGAAGCCAGGGCCACCGAGAGAATTCTGAGGCCCCAGGGCAAAAGATACAGTTAAGGCCCTCTGTGAGCGAAACATGCAGAAATTTTTCAGGGTCTAGAAATTAGCTTTGGGAAAGTAACGCTGGTTTACTTTATGAGCCCCCTGGACCTTGTAGTATTGGGTGGTATGAAGCCCCTTGGAGTTTGAGGCCCCGGGGCAATTTGCCCCCGCCCCCCTCTTGACGGCTCTGCTTGAAACTCCTTGAAAATGAGCATTTTTCCTTAGAAAATATTCACCGTTTTTTAAGTTTATGAATGTGCACTGTTTAATACGTCACATTAATATACAATGCAAAAACTAATTAGAAGAAATATCCAAAAAAGTTTAAACAAGATGGCACATGCAAACTCATGACATGCCAAGGTTTGCCTCGCTTCCTGTACTTTGAGCTTCCTGTGGATTCACGCATGCGCTGTGAATATACCAATCTCCATATTGGATTTTACCTCGTGGAGTTGAATAGTCCTTGAAAACTTCTCTTGAAGTTTCTTATCAGAATCATGCAAGAACCCTGTTCGAATATGTTCTGGTGGCTTCCTTCTTGTTTTGTTAGGTACACCAATTATCAAACACACTCAGGCCCCGTCCACACTTATGCAGATATTTGTTAATCCACAACTTTGTCTATCCGTAAAAATAAAAGGCTGCATCTACATGTGTAGCGTTTTGAATGGAATCTTTGACACCGAATACGCAAGAATACACATAAATCGAACTGGTTTGATTGACGTGGCTATTGTGCATAACCTTGAGTTTTTTTTATAGGAACCTTGAAATTTTTCCTTGTAGACTCTACCGTACGATACTTTGACTCACCTCCTTTGATGGATAAACTTGAATTTACAATATGCCATGCAATGATGCAATACATTTATGGAGATCATTTCAGGCCATATCTGGCCCGCGAGGAATTTCTAGGTGGTTAGCTGACCTTCAGAACATGGCTAGAAATGATATTTATCTATACGCAGTACCAGCCCATTCCGGCCTGGCCTATCTGATCAAAACACCAAGCATCACTGTGGGTTCTTTATCTCTGCTACGAAGCCTGTACTGGAGAAATTTTTGGATCTCCAGCATTTTATTGACTTTGTAGCATAGCTTGAATCTTGAATCTAGGCCATATCGACCCCCCTGGAGGGTTTCTCTATCCACCACTCTTGTTTTGCTTCTTCTGGCATATTAGTTCATGCTTCTTGATGTAGCCTTCTGCTACATCTTTTCCGCAGTAAAGATATCTCTTTCTTCTTCTCATAACTTCTACCCCTCATGTTCCTCTATGTCTTGCCATATTCTTCTTTAATAAGTTACTACCACACCTGTCTGTATCCCTATCCTCATCATCATCCATATCCATGTCTTCAACATCATCAACTTCTTCCTCCCGTGTCGCCCCAGAAGGGGCCTAGGACTGACCCAGGGGCAGTTTATCGCATGTCAGTTGTTTAAAAGAGGTGATTGAGTCGGCTACACTCAATCCACTCTGTAACCCCAACAGTTACTACGCAGAGCTGTAGCGTGAGCCATTGAGTCTGCTTTTCACTAAAGGGGCCTGGTTGGACAGTTTGCAACAGGTCATCAGCATCTGCCCCAGTCCTGAATCTGTGCGACATAAATCACTATCAACTTAAGGGCAGTTGTCCCTCTGTGCCCGCTCACCAACACGTGGAGGTCTCCAACCATGGCCAATCCCTCAACATCATCGTCATTTTATTTAACGTAGGCTTCATACAAAAAAGATTGCTAAATTATAACTAATTTAGGCCTACTTTGCAATATTTACATAAATCCAAGCTCAAGCTTAAAAAGAAAAGAAAATTAAATATGGAAAGGTAATTATTGCAAGATAAAATATAGAAAATCACGATTGTTGAAACCCACTCCTTAGTTATGTGGTCTGCAGAGGCTACATTTGCATCTATCACCGTTCATATTCATATAGCATTGTTTATACATGTAAGCCCCTCAGAAAATAACGAAGCCTGATTTACAGGGGGGAGGGGCATGTTAGAAAGGGAAAGAGAATAAACGAATGTCTAATTCATTCTAATGACTAATTCGTTTTTTGAAATAGAGAGGATATTTGATTATTTTATATCGATTTTTTTATAGATACGAATTATTAAAACTAAGTACGAAAACACAATAAGGTAATATACAAGAATATATGTCACCCATAGCCAAAAAGGACAGAGGGTCACCAAATTCTGACTATGAATGGCACTTACAAGATGCAAAACTAAATTAATGATCTAGGGAGTCCCTCAAGATAGATGCTAAACTTTCTCCCTTAAGGGAGAGTGAATCGCTGGGCAATCAGTTTTAGTGATGGTAGTCAAAAATACCAAATTATATCGTTTAGCAGTACTTATATCGTTTCTCCATAGTTTATTTCTAAGATAGGCTGGAGTCTCTACTCCAAAAGACTTGGTCCGTGCCTTTGGGAGTTGAGCATCATTGCCATTCCTTAGATTGTAGGTAATTGTAGGTAATTGACATGCCTTAGATTGTAGGTAATACCTCACTCCATTAATCTATGTTCTATAAAAGGTTGGTTCAGATCAAATTTTGTTTTAGAAGTTACCGTCATGAGCAATTGTAGGTTTCTTACATGGATACATACCTACTTATTGTCCCAGCAGAGAACCAAAATCGTGTTTCCAGTTTTTATACGCAATGCGTAATGGCCTTTCGTGAACTGATAGACGTTATTTCATTTTCGGAACTTTCCATACCTAAGACATCGTGATGTATGACAAAGTGATATTGGGAGTAAAAGTACAGCGCATTTTATTGATTAAAGTTTCTTCTCTTAAACAGATACGAATCATGGATGACCCAGCTGAAACAGCAGCAAGCGAGACATCATCAAAGTCACTCAGGCTCTGCTCATTCGAGTCCACATGGCCAACCAATATCAAGTCAGACTGACACACCAACTCCAACAAGTTAGTGAATTTATCTTTGCTAGTCCGCTAACAATTTGTAGAGAAAGAAACATTCAGCAGTCAGTGCCTTTTTGCAATTCTACTGAATTTTTCTTTCAAATTGTTATACTGGTGGAAAAGAGCATTAGTGATGCGTGTTTCGTCATTTATCATTTGCTTCCAACTTTCTACTTAAAATTTAAAACCTTGAGCTGTTGATAAATTTTGGTGTAAAAGTGGAGGGCAGTCTTTGAGTTCAATTCTGAGTTGTGTACTTTGGAGAAGTATTTGCTTCTGCGAGGCTATATCATATTATTGAGACTCTGAAATTGGATGTTTACTAAATCTGGTAATAGCTCGAACTATCCGCAAATTATCTGTGGAACTAGTCTGTTTTTTGGTGCGACCTTTATTAGAATATGAATCATCGGATTATGACCAAAAAGTGCGGGAAGATGTATAGCCAGACTAGAATGCAAATAACACGACAGGAATTAAATTTACTGCAGTGCTGCAAAATAAATTTTTATTTATTGTAATTAATCACAATAGCAAAATTGAAAGGACTATACTACGGGGAGTAAAATTTAAATTATCTACCCCATGGCCATTACTTTAGATAAGTACGCGAAACTGACTATCTGCAACTAGAACAACAATTAATGCATTCATTAAATGCATACATTACCACAGTGGTCTCCAACCCCCTTATCGCCTCAGACACTGCCCACTGTATGACAGTCAAATCACGACCCAGGAGGGACGTCGAAAGATCACTCTGCCAAGTAAACCTAGCTCAATGGATGCAGGGTCCGTAGGGGGTTTGTAAAGTTTTGGAAAATTATGGAAATAGATATTGCAATTTTCCAGGGCCTGGAAAGTTTTGGAAAAGAGAGGATTTTTAAAATGGCTATGAAAAAGTTTTGGATTTTTGTTTGGAAAAATTCTAAAAATATCATAGAATGGATGTAGCTTAGTGTCGCATTAAGCACTGTATATGTTATGTTTCTTCATTTCACCTTTATAATACGAACCATAATCCACCAAGAAATTATAACGTATATCGTCCAAAGCAGCGTTTTTCTATTTCTATGGGGTTTCAAAATGCGAATGAAAATGAGTTTCATGGTTTGGGAAATTTGGCTATTTGGCTTTGGAAAAGTTTTGGAAATATTTCTAAAGGAGTTTGTACGACTCTGCTTAAATTTCCTGATCTACCCTTACATTGATTTGGCCAATATTTTGTTACAAAATATTAGGATTTTGTACCAACCCTGTGTATGGTAGAAGGAGACGCCAAGTTTCTTCATTTTTCCCTAGTTTTCTTGACCATAATTATTTTTTTAGATGCCCCAGTTACATCTGTAGCCAGACAGCAGTCATTCTACCAGGGGCAATTCCCCCACCAGATCCCATACAGTTCTCAACAGTCACAACAACATCAAGAACAGCTTCAACAGGAACAGCATCTGCTATTGCAACAGCATCAACAACAGCAACAACATCAGCAATTACAACAGCACCAGCTGAACCAAAGACAGGTATGGAGTGCCTATTGTTGCAACAAATAGTCATTATTTCGAGGCAAGCGTTTGACCTCCAGATATTTGTATCTCCAATTTTTCAGCTATTTACCCAATGTGAGTATAGTTTATCAATGCTTTTATTACACGCTTTTTTTAATAAGAGATATCCAGAAAAACACAAATATTCAGATAGTAACAAAAAGCGATAAAAATTTAATATTAATAACATCCTAAAGATGGCACCTGAATTTTCATGTAGCATTGAAAACAGCAGTTAATGTTTCTATTGCTGAAAGTACACGTTTTTTTATAAGAAAATCATCATTTTGCCTGAGCCTCAATTTTCTTAACTTTTCCCGAAATTGAACCTGAGATTTTCTTGAATTTTTCTTAACTTTTACTGAAATAAACTGGCTAAAATGGTTTACATATTCGTTATTAATATTTTATGCTTGAATTGGAATTCCATCTTTAACATTTTGAATGCAATATCGACGAAATATCGATTTTTGGCCAATAAAAACACTAAATTTTGGAAATTGAGCCTCGTGATTTTTTCTCAAGATTTTCTTAAGATTTTGACCATTGTAGCCACATTTTCTTATAGACTTTTTTCTTATAAAAAAAACGTGTATCTGGTATTTCTCTTGCTTCTGTTTTCAATTTTCATCTTTTTCAATTAATTTAGTGTTTTGACGCGAATATCCTTTCAGCAAGATAAATAGTATTTACTTACAATAAAAGGAAAAAGAAAAGTAGAGAAAGTCATTGTTTTCTACCAAGGATCGTGAAATTGTCTAGCCAGGGGCGCTGTGGCTCCAGAAACAGAGCCGTTTAAATCAAATGTATGGAAGCAACAGGGGCTAAGTCTTCCTGGATTGGAACCCATTTATTGACCTAGCTAGTAACCCAGCAAGTCACCTTTAAGGGGGCCCATCGTGAAATTTCATGGTATTCCTCTTG
>OLMO02000297.1:12504278-12515698 GCA_900291935.2 Cassiopea xamachana
AAGCATCATTTTTCAAACACGTGTCTTTATAAGGTTGGGCCCATGCTTCTTAGCAGGCTAAGGTTACGTTTGCTTTCTAGCAGTTGAATTGGCTGGAGAATACCCCCTTCTCGCGTTAATTATGGCGTTTTGTTTTCAAGGGCTGTTATCCCGTATTGATAAATAACAATGGATTACACCTTTGCCCAAACGGCTAGTGTTATCAGTGCGTTGTGCATTATTGCATCGTAAATGTTAATTGCTTTCTCCATGTTTCTAGATATTGGAGGAGCAATTGGCAGTTAAAGGTGAGTGGACGTAGGATATGTGCTTAGATGTTTAGCATGCATGTGGGATACAGAAGGGTAGAGACTGCAGTTTTTAATCTATAGTGGCATACTTAGAGCACGAAAATCACATACTAGAGTCCACTGTTGTTTTGATAACACTGAATATCCTATTTATTATCTTCCTTATGATTCAGCAAAGCCCTTTCTAGTTGTTTTAAAGCTTTATTTTGATTTTTTGGGAACTATGAGTGAACGAGAAAATAAGATATAGAGCGAGTGCAATAAAGCCACGAAGAGTTAAAATACAAGCATTCTTCAAGCAATATTAATATTTATTCAGGCCACAGAACCGTTCCACTAAGCTACTAACTTTCTCTTGTAAACCTCTCTCGTGTAAATCCTTTTCTCTTTTGTGTAAATTTGTTTTTTTATGATTAGAGTGGTATCGCCCATCATGCCTGGGCGCCAACTTGGCTGATTAGCAACAAATCTAGGTACTTTTCGTGAGATAGCTCTTTGTGTGGCTTTATTCAAACTTGTGACTCTATAGGTACTGCGGGCAACACCACTCTAATTACTTTTGTAGCTAAATATTTTGTAACAATTTTTGTACACTTGTGTCTCTATGTTAAGTGTAAGTCGTAGAGTTCCATGCTCCCTTTGCTTTTATATTGTAATTGTTTCTTATTGCCTAAAGGGACATCCAATGTTGATACTAGGACACAAATGTAATGGTCCCAATTCGTGCAATATTATTAATCGTGTTGGCTTAGGACTCATTATAGGCAATGTGATTGTTTCATTGCAGACTCCGTCAGCCCAGAAAATGAAAGCAAAGCTGCCATTACAAGCAGCAACCAGTATCATTCAACGGCGACGTCATCTGTGCTCTCTTCTGCGCCAACTCTGTCTAAACTCCTAGAGCCAGCATCAAAGCCTACATCCCCTCAACATCAGGTTAGAAATAATCCAAATTATGCATTTAGCCATTTGATATTTTGCTCTTACTTTTTCCACAGATTGTTTGGATTGAAAACATGTGTTTGTTTATTAGATATTCCTAATAAGTGAGTTATCATTTAGCAAGCGTTATTAGATGTAACGAACTGCATTAAATATGTTGATCAATGCCTTATGTTTATCAGCCCTAGTCAATCCTGATCACTGCCGATCATCGTAATCACTTGTAGCCACCCTGATCACGCACAACTTTCCTGATCAAGCCCTTAGTAAAAGGTAGTCCCGTACACTTTCGTACGTAGAGGAGTGCCTGTTAGAGAGGATATTTATCCTGAGCCATCGGCTTTTGAGGTAGGGTGGCCAGTTCCTTTCCTCGCCGCCTTTATCTCCCCAGTGTTCCCACTGGGTACCCATTTGCTGCTGGGTGAACAGTGAGCGAGCATCCAGTCTGGGCATCGAACCGTAGACCTTCCGCACCGGAGGCATGCGCTCTAACCACTATACCACCTCGCCCATAAGCTCATAATAGCTACTGTAAATAGCCACCAGTTTAAGGTGGCTATTTACAGTAGCTAAGGTACAGCTAATTCAGGCAGGCCAACTATTTACATGATTCAGAAGGTGAACAAAAATAAGAATATGTGAATATTATAAAAACTCTAATCTATGAATAAAAGTTTTAGAAATCTTACAGTTGCAATGCTTGCATTTTTGACTTTAGATGTTTTTCAAAATGGTCACAGAGCTGGAAATTGTAATTTCTGTTGGCAATTTCGCCCACGCTCTTTAACCAATGAGCCTTACTCTATCTGTTCCAAAGTATATGGTTTTAATCTTTGGTAGATTTAGATTGATTGTGCTTCTTGGAAGTGTAAATCTACCAAAAGTTGGAACCACATACCATCCTAATTATGCACAACCATCCTAATCATTCACGATCATTTCTGATCCTTCCTTACCTATTTTGTATTGTTTTGCTGGACATTGAGAGTGTTTAGATGATTGCAAGCCATCAAGCCACTCATACTAATAACAAATGCCGTGTCAGCAATGCAGTTTTTGAATTACTGAAGAGTAATTTACTTCCTTTAAGCTTTCTCCGCTGAGACTCACTTTTAGCTGAATTTCCACTAGGCAGAGAATGTTGAAGCAGGAAAATTTCCAGTTGCCTCATTGGTTACTCAAAACTGTCGCGGCTGAAAAATCTAGCAGCGAAAAGTAGTGATTGGTTCTGCTTTTCGCAGCGCGACATTTTCCCCATAGTGGAGATTCAGCTTTTGTATGTCATATTTTATTCTTCTTGTTATTTGAGATAAGGCATTTAATTATTATTAGTTTGTAATTATACCTTTCTTAGTTCTTTTTCTCTTTAGTTTTAGCATTAGTTAGCCTTAATTAGCTTTTATTAGCTAGATAGTAAATAGCCTACTGTAAATGAATTGATGATGATAATGAAATGGATGATGATGGTGATGGTGATGATGATGATGAATTATTTCGTAGATTTTCCCTAAATTTGATTTGATTTTTTATTTTTTACTTTATTGCTTTTTTATTACTTTTGCTTTTATTACTTTATTGCTTTTTTCTTTTATTGCTTTATTACTTTCTTAATTTACTTTATTTATATTTTACTAAATTCTAATATCTCATTCGTAGAAATTTCTTTTTTCCTTTCACGTTTTCTTGCCTTTAAATGTGCAGTTTTATCAAATGCGTCATATTTCTGATTCTATACGCTACCAGTAATTTTCTGTGTATTTCTTCAGGTGTCAATCCTAGCAAACGAGGAACAACAGGATCCTGAGAGCAAGCCAGGACAACAGAAAGAATCTCCAAAGGAAGGTACGTTCTATTACTCAGCAAATTATCAATTGAAAGTAATTTGATTATTACAAGGATTGCATTAACAATTTGTAAGCAGGATCGTATTAAATACACACCAATGATTCTTTTTTTGGAATATTTAAAGTTAGTAAGACTCTAGAACATGTGATAGACCATTACGTCATCTTTATCGTTATGGGGCAATGCAGTTGTTTTGCCCACCAAAAGCCGGGAGTTTGATGGGCAAAACAGGCGAATTGACCAATCACTATAAGGATGACATAATAGTGTATCACGTGTGCTAGAGTCTTATTACAAGATAACAAGTCAAAGTTAGCAGTCCTAGTTCAATTGTTTTGCTGTGTTTTTATACTTCAGTATTTTAACTACGATTCTGATTTCCTTCTCAGGCGAGCCTCTTATGCAACTGCAACCCATCGGTGTCTCTGTTACGAGGCTATCTCCAACACCCCAAGTTAAGGTACTGCTTTTATCTAGCGCCAGAAGACTAGTCCTTCATTTTTACTTTTGATTCTCAAAATAGGAAAAGTCTTAACTACTGTAAAATCTCGAATAAGCCCCCGGGAGCTTCTTTGCGAAAATGAATTTTGGGTGGGGCTTAGTCGTATTATTTGAGGGGGGCATATTTCAAATGTTGGTATTTTCCTCAAAGGTTGACACAACAAAGCGACATAATTTTCTCAATCAACTAAATTAAGAAAGTACACAAAGGCCATTATTTATTAGTCAATAACGATTTCTTGACTATCATCGCAAAAGTTTCTTTTTGCTTTTTAGTAGGGTTGCCCGGCCGGGCTAGCCTGAGCCCGGGTTCTTTGACGTTGTTCTCAAGCCCAAAGTCCGGGCTAAATTCCAGAAAAAGCCCGAGTTATAGGATTTCTATTTTTGGCTTTATTTTGCATTAGTCCATAAGTTTTCTGATTACCCTACTAGTTCTGCTTTGAATTGTCATTATTTGAGATAGAGCTCGTATCTATTTATAAGTGTTTTTAAGCGTAATTTCTTCCCAAAATGTCAAACAATCCACATTTTGTAATGATAATGTTTGACAACACTTCTTTTTAAACGAGGAATACAATTCCGCGCAGTGCTAACTCTGCTGGAAAGTATGGAAGCAAGCACGAAAAGTCCCCCCAATCACGTTCAAAGCAAGCACAATAGTGATATTACACGAAACTTAGAAGACAGAAGCTTATGGTATATCAAAAGCCAAGATGTCTAAAATGGATCATTTTTCACAAAATATTAGAAATCTATTGGAGAGTAATTTCCTGTTAGGTTGCTTCCAATGATATGAACTTCCACCAGATTCTATCCAGCTCCACAACCCAAAAATGCTCAAAAGAGAAGGATGAAAGTTGCTAAAATGGATCGAATTGTTATCATGTGCTACTAGCATATGACATCAATTCCATCAATTGTAGCATCTTTCGTCTTCCCCTGAGCCTCAATATTCTTAATTTTTCCTATTTTGAGCCAAAGGTTAATTTTGATTCATCTAAAGTACTAAAGTTTTAACTTGGCCTGAAAATCAAAGGAATAAATTAAAATCTTTGTTGATGCCTCAATCATCGTAAAACAAAGCAAGAGCGGAACCAGAAGACTAGATAACGCAATGATACCAAAAAGACATGTAGACGCAGAACCATAATTTGAATACACAGAAATTCTTAAAATGCCACCGTAGACCATTGGTTAAGGAAAATGCCCGGGCTAACATCCTCCAAGCCCGGAGCCCGGGCTTGAGATTTTTCGTCCCGAACAGGCATCCCTACTTTTTAGTCTCCAGTCAAAGGAAGCAATACTGTATAGCTATTGTTCTCTGGGTCTTTCTTGGAATAAGGTGTTCTCCAATTATGTTTCCCTCTACTAAGGCCCCATAAGGGCTTATTCGAGGGGGGTTATTTCCATAAAAATAATTTTTAGGTGGGGCTTTTTCGGAGATGGGAGCTTATTGGAGGATTTACAGTAATTATACGAATCCTTTGACAGCAGTAGATCAATCCATGCTCGGATAATTTACTATCAATAGTCATATAAACTGTGGTTTTAATCTTGCAGACTGCTGAGTCATCTCCAGGTGATACGACATCAAAGAAAAGTACACCTGAATCTTCACGCACAACTCCAGTAGAACCTCTTCGCATCAAAGTAGAGGATGAAGAGTATTTCCCTGATAACGATGGCATTGCAACACCCGATTCATCACAGCCTTCTCCAAAATCAAAGAGTAGAAGAATCAAAGGTACTACATAAAAAAATCTAAAATTCATGTTTCTCTGCTTCAAATCTGGTGTGAGGCTTATATGGAGTCCACCCCGGGTTGCATTGGTGTTATTAAAAAGAAATTGTAAGTGGCATCTGCAGTGAGGACTTGGTGACTTTGTGTCTTTTCTCGCTGCAGGTACTACAACAAAACGTTCTTGCAGCTTCCTCACCGTATTAGCCATGCCTTGCTTGAGACTTAAGCTTGAATTGCATTCTTTTGGTTTTGTGTAAGATAAATATAATTTATACTCCATTGATTAGAAAATGTACAAAATCCAAATAAAGTATGACTAAAATTTTACTTGATTGTTCTTTAAGACATGCACTTGACCCTGTTACTCCCTTTCATGTTTGTTGTCAATGCTAAATTGGCACCTAACGCTTCTCACGTGGCCCACAGCCCTAATTTCATATAGAAAACAGATATCCATACTTATAATTCCTCATTTAAAATACCTTTCATTTATTTGTCTCAAATCAGGCAAAAGAGGATTCAAAAGGAAGCAACCGCACCATATACTGCTGAAAAGTATGGAGTTAATGGTAAGTTTAGTGAGGATGTGAGTTCTTTCTTGGTTAGATATTTTGATTGCATACTTTTTGGTAGTGGATAGTAGAGGGCCCCCGATTGGAGATTTTTGAACATTTCACCACCCATTTTCATTTAGTAAACACCCCCAACTAAGCAATTTTGAAGAAAATCCAATCCTCCACTTTACTAACTTAAGGATATCAAAGTTTAAGAAATGACAAGTAAATAAAATACATTGGCTTCATGAAGGCAAGTCAATATTAAGGAATAGGGAAAGCAAAACAAACTATATACCTTATACTTATACAATGTTAATAACTAATTGCAATAATTTTGAAATGTTTGAATCCCCATACTGTCTGTTGAGCATTGACCCCCCCTAACTATTAAGACCTCCAAATTTATGTATTTTTAGCAAAAATGCCAAGCCCCCTCCTTATTATACCTCCCCCTTCTATTCGGTGCCAAAGAGTAGTTGAATTTCATTGTTTTAAATAATGCAGAAGAGTGAATACAAACCTTTAGACAGTTTTATTGTTGAAACTGATCATACCAAACAGAAGTTCATTGTAAGGCATCTTTCAGGGAAATTCGTCTACTGGGCTACATCCATATGAAGGCCCTGTTTCATTAGCAGCTAATCCCGATCTCTATGCCTCTTGATTCTTGAGCACCAAGAATAGATATCAAGAAAATCATTTTCGCCTTTGTTAATAGATAAGATTAAAAAATTTCAAGTTATTAGGCCAAAAATTTAAGATTTTGCTTTTATTTACCAGGTTATGGCAATGGTCTAAAGGGCCAATGGCCGGGAAGTGACAATTTTAGAACGCACCTAGCAAAAGTTCATTGCTTTCTATATTAAAGCCCTTTTTGTAATACCCCACGCTTGTAAAAGTACTCTCAGGTGCTAAATAAATGTCCCCCCGCTTATTAATTTTTTGATTATTTCCATCCCCCGGACATTATTAGGAACCCCCGTTTGTTAATTTCAAGGAAATTAACTTTTTTTACAAACCCCTCATGTGACATCCATTCTTTGTTAATGCTATTTACGCCCAATTTTCATGGCAAAATAGCATACTGCTGTATATATTTTAGTTTTATGCTTTATGATAACCTGTTTTCTTCCTTCCGTCCTTGTATAATCATGTAAAGCTTTTTCTCAAATTCTGACCCCCCGTTTATTAATTTTTTCCGACCCCTCTGTTTATTAGGACCCCCCGTTTATTTGGCACTTTAGAATAGTGCTAATTTTTTGACAACAACCTTTTCCTTTATATTTTATTGCTGTTTTTTACGTCAAGTATTAGTGCTGTTTATTCGCAGACAGATCTAACTTAGTGTTAATAGGTTGGGATGAGGGAAAACGGTGCACAATGATATGAAGCCCCTTCAAAATAAAAACCCATGCTAGCTCTGCATTTAGATACAGTACCAGAGCATTGAAATTACCCACCATTATTTGTCATAATTGCTAAGGAGTTTCCTTTTTACTGCAGCAAGATTCAGAGGACACTTGTTCTGTTGATGAACTAGCAAGTGAGCGTGACGAAACTGAAAGTGAAGTTGCCAGTGTATCTGATGCTAAAGATATATCAGATATGGAGCAAGACGACGGTGATGAAGGAGGCTATCAAAAAATGGTGGAAGACACTCGAGAGCATAGCGCCGCCATGAGACGATCAAGAGGCCGGACTTCATCCAATTTATCAGTTGGTATGGTTCTGTCACCAAATAGCCCAACTCTTAGTGTTGGCAGGTGAGTTTTAAGCTGCCCCCCCCACTGATTGCTTCCGTTTTTATTTGGGGATTTAACACATATCTTTGTTCGGGTTTTATCGACAACCTTACTCAATTAGTCGGTTTAGAAAGCTGAAGTCTTCAGTCTATAGTAGCAAGAGGGAAAGTCGATAGTCTATAGTTACGTGTTTTTATTGGTTAATGATGCTGTAAACAAATGAGCTGATTGGCTGAAAACATTTTTCCCTGTACTGTATATAGTAACTTACAGATTGGAGCTAATCAGTAATATCCAGAAACGAGAGATTTCCATATCTTTTTCACATTCACTTGGTCTTCACCTTACGTTTATGTCTTTCCTTTTATTGCTCAATGTTCTGACATTCTATGCAACCCTTGCTGGGTATTTTTGGTATCATGTACCAAGGAGGGAATTCGCTTGGGTAATTCCCATAGTATCAGACAACAGGCTTTAGGATTGAACATCTAATGTTGCTATTCTCAGATTTCATTTTGTATTTTTTTTATACGACTTATTAAAACTAAGCACAAAAACACAATAAGATAATATACAAGAATATGTGCCACCCATAGCCAAAAAAGACACAGGATCAACGAGTTCTGACTATGGGTGACACCTACAAGATGCAATTACAACAAGCAAAGCTAAACTAAAGAACTAGGGAGTGCCTCAATGTTGAAATCTCTCCCTTAGGGGAGAGTGAATCGTTCATAACTGTATGGTTCATAAACCACGTAGACCTAGAAGCACTTGTTTTTTTTGTTTGTATTTCATGCCAGTCACTTGGTTGTTGCAGATTGTAATTATGAAAAGATAATTTTTACTCAATCCCATATTTAGCAATGAAGAAAATTCGCAAGTGCAAAAGAATTGGAGAAAAAGCATAATGCTGGTGTGGAAGTCAATTGCTAGCCACAAGTAAGTTGCCGATTCAGTTTATCTGTCGTCCTGCAGTCAGCAGTATCTGATTAAATTGAGAAATATATGCATACATATTCATACAGCAAACTAGGGTGCAGTAGTTTGATCAGCAATGCATGTTATATATGCATGCGTTTTATGATTGTGAATCTCAAACGGAAGTTGGAATGCTAAAGCAGAATGTTTAGGATGCATCACAAGTATACCATACTTCCTTCTTTTATTCAACAGGTATGCTAATGTTTTTATGCATCCAGTAACTGATGACGAAGCACCCGGTTATCACAGCATAATTAAGAGGTATTAAATGCTTCCTTTGTTCCTATAATAGGTGCTATTTCTCCTTTAATCATCCAACTATTCCACTTAAAACAGATTGACATTCTTCATTTCTTGCCCACTTAATTGCTAACATTTGACTTTTGCATATCGAATTTACATCTATAGCTTGTGTTTTAGGCCAATGGATCTTTCGACAATCAAGAAGAACATAGAAAATGGGGTTAGTATGTGTTTCAACAGCTTCTCTATTCATAACGTAGATTTAGTTGCAGTAATATTCTGACTGTGTGATTTTTCGATTTTGTGTATTACTTTCTACTGTTTATTTTGATCGATCGATGGATGGCACCCATATGAATGTCTTTATGTTTCTTTTGTTTTCTAATTTTCTCTTTCATATTATAGGGAATTCGTTGCACCAGTGAATTTCACAGGGATGTCATGTTGATGTTTCAAAATGCGTTGATGTATAACCGAGAGGATCATGACGTGTACGTAGTTTTTCCGACTTGACTCATTGATTGATGCAGTAGTAAATAGTAAATGCTTTATTAAAGTTGGCTAAGCCTTCTAGTTAAAGCCGACTACACAAAATAAGACTGTTTAAAACTAAAAGTTATTAATACTACAGAAAACCTGGGATAAAATTTTTGCACAATCTACTATTGCAATCAAAGTTTCTAATTAATTTAATCTTTTCTTTGAAAATCTCTGTGATTTGGACTCTTCGATTTCGATTAGCAGTGCCTGCCGTAATTTTTTTCCAATATACCTGATAGTGTCCATATCATACAAAGTTGACTTACCCTTAGGCAAGGCAAGCCTGTTGTTTTCACGAAAGTCATATGGTACATCTTTCTCCTCAAATATTTCGTAGATCTTATTTCCCTAATAGTAAAGTGTACTCTTATCCTACTTTACATAACAAGTCCTATTAATGGAGGTTTTCTTTATGCAATTTATGTCAATGTAGCTCATTTTTGACACTGTTAAGCAATGCAGGACAGGTGGGAGCTTTTACTCTCTCAGTAGTTTGCTGAATAATATTTGGAGGTGCTCTACATGGTTGCTGAATCTCGTGCCATCATAAGCTTCTGCAGTTTGGCTTGACATTCACCTTTAGCTGTCAACTTGCCTGAGGTGTTAACTGTCTTTGTATTGCTGATATTATTCTTTGTTCCATAGACATAGAATGGCTGATGAAATGCGCGAAGAAGTTATGGAGCAAATTCAGGTACACGGGCTTTCTTGGAGCCCTAGAAACTTATTTGAAAGTTACTCTTCAAACTGTTTCACTGCGTGATACATATTTGTCAACAAGGATTTAGAAATCGTAGTTCAGCAGATTTAATTATTATTCGCCTGCATTGAAATGTTTTACTTTCAATCTACCACGAAGAAAGCCAGCCACAGAACTCTTATTACCGGCTGTTCTTTTGTTGAAGTTCAACCACAATTACTATTCATTATTGTTCTCGAACTGTTTTTGAACTACTCTCTCATCCTTGACTGCATTAAGACTTAATTATACAGTTTTTTATTAATTTTTGTGCATATGCGAGTGTTAATGCATAAAGATGTCCATGTATGTGCATGAAAATATATTTGCATAATAATGTGTGTGCATATTGATATATCTGTATGCTAATACACGCATTAATATATGTAAATATATGTGCATGGTAATTGTTTGCATATTAATGTTGTGGATGCTAATATATCTGGGTGTTAATGCATTCGCATTTGATATCTGTACGTTTTGATATGCGCATTAGGGTGTTGCAGACACGCTGGTGTTTTCCAATTCAGTCTAACTTTTCCAGGCTTTGTCATTAAAATGGAAAACATTTTGCATGAGGTCACCAGCACCAAGGTGGTAATGGCCTAGCAGTTTCAAACTTTACACAGAATCATATTGAAAGATAATCATAAGAATAAATACCAATTTCTGCCCCAAAAGATACTTATGTTACAATTAGACTTTGCTAATTTGACAGAATCTCAATTTGTTCAAGCCATAGTATATAAAAAACAGTATATACGGGAACTATAGAGGTATTAATTTTTAAATTCTACACATAATTTGCTTTCTAAAAATACCCAACATTAATATGTTTGGATTTGAATAAGAGTTGCTGATTTTGCCGAGTATCTGGTCAAGTTATGCAAACTATGATTGCGATCTGCTACCCTTAAACCTTATCTGTTATCCTTGAAATTTTGCACAGTTATGTTTTTCATGAAACCTCACCACCACAAGAAAGTTAGGCTGAATTGGAGAAAATCTTAAATTTTATGAGGCTCCTGCAATACCCTAATGTGTAAAGATTTGTTTTGTTTTGATCAATAGTCTTTCATTGCAACACAACTACACCTGATGGTCCAGTCATCAGATAGTATGATGCTGCGAGGTCACCGCTCAGATGGTAAGTATACACTGTTTTCTTGGATGCGTATGCAAGCTCAGCGCTAGGAAGGCGCTGAGCTGTCTGTAATGTATGTATATCTCTGAATGATATGTTTGCATGAGAATGTTAAACACTGCAATCCAGATTGATTAAATTTATATATGTAT
>OLMO02000297.1:12520470-12542593 GCA_900291935.2 Cassiopea xamachana
ATTAGTATTATTCATTGGTATTATTACACAAAATACGTCAGTTCGTGTTAAATTCCGAAAAAATGCATGACCACATTGATTTGGTTTAGTTTTACGTTGAATTAGATAACGGTTTCAATGTCTAAACTTCCTTAGCTCTTCCCTTGTAGTTCTAAAAGTTTCTTGAATTTAGGGATCTAGTACTAGGTTGTATATAAACTTCTTTCTTATGAGGTAAACGTGTGTATTGGACTGTGCACAGGCGTACAGGTGAAATCTTGCCGCCATGGCAATTAGGTTATTTTCGTATAGAGTCTCACAATTTCTGGCGACTTGGAAGATACGAAGGAGCCCCTTGGTGCTTGAATCTCATTCTCAAACTTAATAATTTTAAAATTCCTATTTTTGTAATTCATTGGAATATAGATGAAATTATATCATTTGCTCGTGATTTTCATTCTACATCCAAAGCAATTTGAACGTCATCAGAAGTCATTAGGACAGACGCACACCTGCAGGAGGCATTGCCTCCCCTCACATGAATAATTTTGCATAGTTTTGCCCCCCCCCAAACAACATGAGTAACCTGTAGATTTATATAACAAGATAGGGCTGTTGCCACTCCAAAGTGCTTGTGCAAGCTGGTTTTCTCCCCTGGGCATGACCTCCAGTTCAGTGCTTGCAGTAGGACAATGAAGAGATCTATCCAATCTTAACGATTACTTCATAATGGCGGTATTGATATTTGTTCCTGTTAATCCTTTGCTCGTATAAACCCACATTATACTGGGGCTTTCGAGTATGACTCACTGACTATCTACTGCCCTTTTGAGTTACCTAATTTTGGAAGGTCATTGCAAGATGCAGCTTTGAATTTCGCGATGACGTCATTACTAGTGCCCGGACAATCTGAGTAACAACCATGTTCTTCATCGTATGAGTCGTAGAAGCAGGCTTCAAACACAACCTCGTCTATGACATCATTGCAGAGCATATAGTGCTGCATTTGATATTACCTTATTCACATGTCATCATCATAGCGCATGCTGCCTCGTTCATATGGTTTGTAACGCCTCGTACTTGCATTGTCAATAGCAGACTCGTAGCAAGCATTCACAGGGTGGCCAACAAGCCCTGAAAACCCTGGAAGACCATGAAACACCCTGGATTTTCTTTGCCCCTCGAAAAATACCCGCCCCTGAAAAATCATGTTCTGGAGCAGGTTTTCCCTGCATCAATTTTTGGCCTTGCAGTGCTGTTACATCTTTTTATTCCCGTAACGCAGCGGAGGAGGATCTATGAGGTTTTTGGGGGGAAAACAGCGTATCATTTGTCGTGTGGCAAGCAGCCTATTTTTCCAACAACGGGACAAATTTTCAAGCAAACGCAGAATAAAACGTGGATGGGTACAGGCAGAAGATCTACGCATGATAATCCTGTTTTTCGAAAACATAGTCAAAAATATCTTGGAAAACCCTTGGAATTTGGCAGAAAATCCCCTGGAAAACCCTGGACAAGAAGTTCATTTCACTGCTGGCACGTTCATTCAGAGATACCCTCACAATCAAAAACTGGGCTCTATGTAAGCTGAAAAGGGGCACTTTGTACACAAATTTGTGAAAAGTGGGGGATACGTGCCCCCTGTGCCCCCCAGTTCCTACGTCCATGATCAATAGAAAGGTCTATTGATTATGGTACTTGCAATAAATCGAAGGAGTTCTATATGATCCGAGCAATAGGGACGTTCATCGAGATTTCTGGCAATGACTTGATTAGCAGGAAATCGATATCCATGGGGATCACTTATTTCCTGTCCTTGGATATACTACGATCACTAAAGATCTGACTTATTTTAAAAGATGACAAGGTTGAATCAATTATGAAGCTCCGTATTTATCTGATACTGTGTCAAAGGTGACAATCAAACACCACCAATCCTCTGTGGATGATTATAGACCACCTGTATTCATTAAGTATTTGCCATTGATAACAAGTTCCTTTTTTATCTCACTACGGTCTCTTTACTTTCTAGTATTAAAGAACCCAGTGTGTTCCGCCTTATCGATCATCTCTATCTGCTGAGATTCCACAAGAGCTAAATTCAGCTATATGGTGCCCCTAAGGAGGCTTTTCAAGGAACTTGTTTCGGTCATCAGCTACGAGTAGAAGTGCTTGCCAGGTCACGAACACTACCGAAATGAATGGTAATATATGGTCACGCCATCTTACTGCACCATTTTGTTTGGTAAGTGTGTGACAAAATTGATTCTATTCATTCAATATTTTTACCGTGGTTTGATGCACTTTGTAGAAAAAACTCATATTGACATTTTTTAATTATTTTCCCTTCTGGACATTCATCAGAGGGTTGGAAATATTGCAATGCGCGAAGGATAGGGCGGTGTGCAAATGGAATTTGCTGCAGGGAAATAATTCGCAAAGGAAATTCGCGTGATGCATATTTACCTTGATCTTGGCTGCAGTTGTACAAAAGAATGTAGTGACTATTCTTGTCACAGGCCTGTTTTTGCCAAGGGATAAACTAGACTAGTGAATGCTTCAAGTTAACATTAGAGAGAATCTAACTCACTCTGTCTTGACACTGCCAAAATTTTGAAGGGTTTGTGAACTAATTCATGGAAGTAGGTAAGAGTTAATGAAAATATATTTAATATGCACTAGTGGTTATCTCATTCTGCTCTTTGTTTTACTTCAAGCTGCTAGAACACGTAATTGACTGAAAATACACACTTTTCATAAGAATAAAGTTTATAAGGTTATTCAACTTCTGAATCTCTGAAATTTAAGAATAATTTAAGAATAATGCTAGACTCACCTTTCATCAAGACTTAGAATTTTTGTGGATTTGACTATAGTACTGTTTGTAGATTAACTTTTTAACTATCAATACAATATTTGCTATTCTGTTCCAATTTTATTTTGGTTTATGATGTAGTAAAACATCAATAAAGATCAGACATCATCATTTGATTTTCAGACGTAGCTACACCTTCGACATATAAGAACAATTTAAGACTAAGCTAATGATCAAAGCTGAAAAAATTTATGATTATTGGGGCTCAGAGAAGAATTCGGTATTCTTATAGAAATTAGTGTGCAATATGCGTACAGCTACCAATAAACAGGGGTGATTTCTAGGGGGTTCAGGGGGCGGAGCCCCCCTTGTTAAAATTTCTGCTCATTTTGGTGGGCTCAGCCACCCTAGAATTCTTGTATTGACTTGGCTTTTCAGAGTTTACTGGCTTTGCTTCTTAAGTGTTATGATCAATTGTACACTGCTATATGGCTATTGACACATCTCTTATTGTTGATTATACTATATCAGTATTAAACTAAATTATCATGTTTCCATCTTTCAAAACATGAGCGTGGTTGTAGCTGGGCCACACCCAAACTATGGGCGTGGTTGTGCCAAGAGCCTCCCATGTTAAAATTTTTAGAAATTATCACTGCCAATAAAGATTGGTCTTTTGTGCATAATTGGGAGTTGCGGCTTCCAGATTCCCCTTGCCTGCACCTCTAGTCATTGCTAAGCACTCAGTAATGGAATTAGTTTGCCTGGTTACATTTTGTAAACACGAGAAAGGTTATTAGTTGCTGAGGGATTTTGACTGTACAAGTGGTTGACAAGTTGTGTATAGTGGTATACTTTCATTTGGATTGCGTTGCTTCAATAATGGCGGGCTGAGCTCTGAACAGAGTGGTTAGGAGCAAGGGTGTAACTAGACAGTTTTGAGTGGGGCTATACAGAATCATTGCAATTTTTCCTACCATTATTACAATTTTACCGGCATTGTACAGCTCTACAAATAATGTTACTTAAAGATAAAGCTACGGTTATGGGTAGGACAGTGGCGTAACGGAGATACTTTAGGTCCTAAAGAGTTCAGTAAAATTGGGCTCCCATCTTACTTCCACATAAAAAAATGCAAAAATTTATATTGATACTCTATGAGGGGCCCCTTCATGCCTCAAAGGGTTGGGGGCCCTTAGGAGTTGTCCTTGCCCCAATCAATGTCGGTTACGCCACTGGGATAGGAGTCCCACTCCTTGTAATCACCCTCTAGTAAACGGTCTCTCTTGCATTTTCACAAGCCCTAAATTGCATGGTCGAGTCTTCAAATGTACTTAACAATCCAGAACCGTTCTAACTCAATGCAACGTAGACGGACGCTTTTTTAGAATACTACACGATCACTTATTCCCCAAGCGCATTCCTTGTAAGCTCAAGTCAGAGGTACGCCAGTAGTTCCTCGGGTGTACTCCATGTTCAAGATAGGAGTAAGTATTGCGACAATACGTACTCTTATCTTAAACAATGGCGTACACTTGAGGTGCAAAAATCAAAAAAGCGTGCACCGAGAGTTGCATTTTATTACGCCAGTGCGCCAAAGAGTGTAGTTTAGGCTGTATCCACGCCGCCACGCCGACAGGAAAGCTAACTTCGGAGAACTTAGGCCCTTAGTGCATTATTTGCACCTTTTTTTATCCTATATGGTGTTTAGTTTCTAGTATCGAGGTATGGTATGAGCATAGAGCAAGGGTATGAGGAATTTTACATAATGCAATTTGAGTTGAATAGGATTTTGGCCACGTTGAATAGATTACTTAGCTGTCTGTAACTCTATGCTGAAGCAATACTAGGTTCTTCTTTTCTCTGTACCTACAACTTATTCATTAAAACTCCATTAGCCAAAAGGGTTTTCCTGTCAAAGCTTCAGTTAACAATGTCCGCCGTTTTGTAAAACACAGTAATTTCTTTGAAGATTGCCTAAGCTGCATTAGCAAAGTTCCATTATCTGTTAGAAAATGTGCGTATATCTAGTAATTGATATTGTTGCCTCAATTTCCACCATTAAGCAGACCTTTTCCTGTCCATTTACGTTCTTCGTAATAAGGTGGAAGAAGTCCAAGAATTAATCATTGCACGCGACTCTAATTATGCCTGTTTTTTATCCCACTTAATTACTTTAGTTGTGATTTTGCTTTTGGTATGGTGCAGTCGCTACGATTTTATTAAAGTCCGGTCGCCTCTCTTTGAAGTGCATTGTAGTTGATCTGTGTGGGATAAATATTGAGTATTTGGAGTCGAGGTTTGAACAGTGAATACATGTACTTATGGACGTAGGAACCGTTGGCAGATGCCCCCACTTTTTCACAGATTATAGGCAAAATACTCCTTTTCAGCTTACACTGTGGTTTGTTTCGCTTGTGAGGAGGCCTTCCTACGTCTCTGCCTGTACCACCTGTAAAGGTCACTGAATTTAATGTCTAGGGGCTTACCTTGGACAGCCTGATTATCTAGTAATGGCTCCTTTCATGTCGTCTGTGTTTACCACTTGTTCAAACATGTCATGGGAATGAAGAAATGTCGGTAAATCTGTTGGTGCTTCTCCCCTTGTTTTTAGAGAACAAACTTTACTATGTCTTAAACAGTACTAGTTCCGTTTTCAGAGACATAGAAAGTAAGCCATGGGGTAATTTTTTTATTTGAGTTCAAGAATACACGTTTTATCATTTATTTATAAGAAAGTGGCTTACAGAAATGTAGTAATCAACTACTCAAAAAGCTAAGAAATTTCAGTACTGGATCTTTGAGACCTATAAAAGTTTCTAAGTGTATAAGTGTTTGAAATGCGATTTATCTGAGTATATTCTTTCATTTACGTTATGTTGGCTGTACTCTAGTAGTTTAACTTCTACCATTTACTATGACTTATTATCATTTCAGGTGTAGACATAGCCTTTCAATTTTCTCATACGTACATGCGCAATACCCTGGAACTCGAAAAATTTGCTAAGAAAGTCTTATAAAACAAAGAACATGTGGATATCTCCTATCAAAGTTTTTTCCATACGTTTTATGTGGGGGTGGGGTGGTACTTTTGGTTGGAAGTGTCTCTAGAGCCTCTTTTCCAGGTGTTTCAGCCGAAAATGGATTTGAAAGCGTTGGTCAAACAGTATTTTAGTCACTACGGTGTTTAAATGAAAGTCATTTTTATGATAATGTTACAGTAATACAGTTTGGGCAACTATGGGACGTGGGTAGAGCGTCAATTCATATTGTGTTGTTAGTTCATTTGTTTGGGTCACGAAATATCTATTCAAAAGATTCTTTACATAAACGGCTGTGAACTAGTTTTCGTTGTGGAGATGAGGAGGAGGCCACGCAGCGCTGTAGTCTTAGCCGGTGGGAAAATTGTCTGCAACCGTTCCAGATGACGAAGATCATTCGAAAAACAACCCTTTCATGAATTAGGTTTTTTTGTTGAAATGCACAGAAATTATTCACTTACAACATAATTTCATCTGATCAATGTAACGCTATTGTCAATGCTGTCATCTTATGTCAAATTCCACGCTCGATATACCATTCCTAACATGTGCTTTCACTTCTTCGAGAGACCCTAGACAACCTTGTCTATTCTTGATAGGAGAGCCTGTCAGTTGCATAATTAAAGTATATATATATCCAATATCAGAGTTCTTCAGCTGCCCTCATCTCGTTATAGCAATTAAGATTGATTTTGCTTGGTCTCTTTATCATAGCACTGTACAAACGATGCTTGAGCAGGACTGTTAGCTTGGCCAGCTTTGTTCAAATGCTAGAAATGTAGCCTTTTTTGCTACCATTTGGCATGAGACATATCAGCTGGCTTAACTATGAATTTGGCCAAATTTGGCCTTTTCTTTAGCAATGTTTGTCTCGTTACTATTTCAGAAGAGTGATGGTATCTAATAAATGGTTTATTCATATGGAGCATGTCTTGAAGAAACATGAGGCTGAAATTAAGTAGAAATTAAGAAGCATTTAAAAAACATAGGCAGGCTGAGTTTCAAAGAATAAGTTTGATCAACGTAGAAACGTATATTGCTTTTGATCAACATAGAAATAATATAGAAAAGGCACCCAATATATGCCTCACAAAGCCTGAAAATCCTATTTCTAGCATCACAATTAAAAATATCCAGGCGGAAGGTAGAAACTTTGCTTTTTATAAAACAATTCACGAAGTTCAATCTCACAAATAATGAAGATGTTGAATCAATTCTGTTTCATTTGTTTAATTTAGCCACAACTTTGTGCCAACGCTTAGTAGGCTTTGTTTTCGTTTCAAAATTCAATTTTCATAGTGTCAACATAAGTTTTTTTCATTCCACAATATAGAGATAGCATTAGGCTCAAAATCAGAAAAAGATTAAAGGAAATAAAAGCTGAACGAAACATTTGATATTATTGTAGAAAAGTGTGTAGGAGTACGATAAAATGACCTTATGAATGGTCAAGACTAATGGAACCCATCAGATAGGTGTGGGCTAGGCTTAGGGTTAGAGTTAGGGTAAGGCAGTGGTTTTCAACCGCGGTTCCCCGGAGCCCTTGGGGCTCCACCAGAAGCTATAAAAATGCCACGATCGACATTTTAACTCTCTTGTACAGATATGTGAATAGGGGTTCCTCGAGCCACTGGAATACATCCTTGGGGTTCCGCTCCACCAAAAAGGTTGAAAACCACTGGGATAAGGTTTAGGGTGGGATGTAATGTTAGGATTGTAGTTTGGGTTTAGGGTAAGTAGTAAGGGTAAAGAAGGGGCTTTGCAATAAAGTTATTGGGGGTTTGGAGTCATGAATATTATTGACAAGTTTTGATGTGTTGCATTTCGTTTTCACCCTTATCCAGTATGCATTCTGGGGTTTTCGTTTGCCACTGATTCCAGCCAATTTTTTCTAGCAAATTTGGCTGTCCATTTTAGCAGGTAATACTTTAGCAAATATGACGTAAATGCTGATAAAACTCAGCAAAACTCGGCAAAGCTCGCCAATTTACAATTGGCGAGTGTCTACAAAGGCCCTTGCTTGCCACATATCTGGTACAAATATGGTTCAAAATGCAGTCTGGACCCTTATGAATGAACTAGCTAACATTCATTCGAAGCCTGTTCTTATCCAATTGACAAACATATTTGTTGCAGCTTACTAATGTCCTCTGAAGGAAAGGTGGGAAAGCAGCAACATTACTTGCGATTACGCGATTAAAGAATCCACAAGAACTGACTGTGTTCTCAGAAGTGGGCCGCTCATGAAATGGTATTCGTTGGCCGTGACGTGATCTAGGATTACCATTGAAGTGTTTATAATAAAAAGGAAAACTTAGTTACAAACAGAGCGAAATAAGGAAGATAACCTACAGTAGTTGTAAATGGATTATACCGGATGTGAGTGGACGAAGACGGCTTAAGGATAGGGTATTGGAACCATAGTGAATACGAAATATTAAAATCAGTTTAACGTAGGGATTGAATTCGGATTTACTCATGGTAACTTTCCTGTGTTTACAGTTCCATAGATTCAATCAGGCCTGCTTAGAACATTAATCAGTAGATTTTTAACGATGTGACAGTTGAAATGGTATGCAAATGCTACAAGGGCAGTTGTATCGTTATTATAGTGAATGCACACAAAGGACGTACTATCAAATTGATCCTTCCTTGCGTCAGTTTGTCGAGACTGATACTCCCAGGCTTAGCTCCATCAGATAGTTCCGTCGTTTCTCCCTTCTGCAGGTCAGAGAATCTTGTCATACATTCTTGTAGAGAACATCCACTTTTGTGTAATGAAACAATATTAAATGCACGTCTATGCGTACCAGGGGTGTTCCGAAGTAGAGTGTATGGTGGTGACATGCTCTTCTTAATTCCGAAGTCTTCAGTAATTCTTCGGCTTGTCGATAAAAGCTGTCATTGCCATGAACGTAGGAACCGGGGAGCTCAGGGGGCATGTGTCCCCAACTTTTCACAAAGTTGTATGTTGGTTACCCCTTTTCAGCTTACATAGTGCCCCTTTTTGGGGTGCCCCTTTTTGCATGTGCCCACCCCCACTTTTTGAATGTTTCCTACTTCCCTTTGTCGATAGTTCTGGGATTTAGTAGAGTCGGTACATTCCTTTATCCACACCTCCCCCTCCCTCAAATTTGAAAGTCCTTCTACACTGCCACCGGTGCGTATCAAACTGCTGAATGTTCAATGTTGCCATAGGATGCCGAAGTATTGGTTGTGAGATGGAGTATAGGATATCAGGGGCGGATCCAAGGCTGGATTTTGGGGGCATCTCATTTATCTTATTATCTTTTTTATGTAGAATGATACTTAACGCTATTGTTTGCTATAAAAAAACATTATTGTTTGGAGGTCATGCCCCCGGCCTCCCCCTAGATCCACCCCTGTGGGATACCACTTCTTTTGAAAAATCTGTCGCTAGATTTATCTTCTGCATTGGTAGAATGGAATGTCGCTCATTAGAACTGCTACCTATCCAGATTTTTGAAAGGTGTATAGGATCACCTTGTTACTGTTTACCTGGATATTTTCAAGGTGTTGCCTTTCTTTATCACAGACTAACTAGGAGGTACATTTGAGACGTAGCACATATCACATATCCACACATATCTACAAGTACAATGGCAATTTATTGATTGCATGGCCATATATAATGTCTTGTTTTTCTTTTGTCAACAGAGATAGTATTGTATGTTTTAGTCCATTAAGGTTGTATAAATTCCATTTAGCTTTACCAATAAGAATATCGGTAGCATGTACTCAATGTTCTAGTACAGCAGAAAGGTAAATAGAGAAGTGTTGGTATTTTTGACATGTCATAGTGCCTGAGGTGTTCTACTTTCAAGAGTTTATTTAAGGAGGAATGATAGCTGTATATCATTTCGTCAAATTTTGGACAATTTTGGAGGACTCATCTCCCTTTTGAGATATCCATTGAGTGCCTGCTTAATAAAAACAACACTTTGCCTGAGTCTTAATTTGTTTGTAAGCGTTTTTCTTATGAAAAGCACATATACTCGACAAATGCTGGACTTTTTCATATATACTCGGCAATTTTAATATCTCTGCCCCCTTGATTTTTGTTGAAAAACCACCAGTGAAACAATCACTGCATTTACTCGATTTTACTTCCGTTTCCCCGAACTCCTTGGGGCTGTGTGCCTCTGAGAGGACTTTAGTTCTGGCGCGAGCATTTAGGACCGGATGCCCTTCCTGACGTCACCAATGGCATTCGGTGGGCCTCGAACCTAGAACCATGTTGGTCTTAGTCGAGTGCATTACCGCTAGGCCACCGCTGTTCTGCAATCACTGCATAAAGAGCACAATCAGGCTGTACTCTGACTGTATGTTGCTATCAATCGCTTCCTAACTGTTTTAAGGTGTGGCCAATTGATGTTGTTAATGGTGAGCTCAAAAAGGTTTTCACGAAGTTATACCCTTTTTAAGGTTCTAGGATGATATCAATGGCCCTGGACATGCTCAAGGGGGTTTTAGTTAGTCCTGTCTAACAATCAGTAAATTCTTGGGTGTATCGGTAAGTCAAGGACTTATCTGCAGTAAAATCTGTTGGTGGACGATAAAATCCAGCTATAAATCATTTCTTTTCATAGATAGGAAATGCATGGTATTTATAGGAAAAATTTTTGTAAGAAAATGAGGCTCAGATGACGAAAATCTTAAGAAAATCTTAAGAAAGTCAGAAGGCTCAATTTCCAAAATTAAGTGTTTTCGTTAGCCAAAAATCAATATTACGTCATTAATGCATTCAAAATGTTAAAGATGGAGTTCACATTCGAGTATACAAGATAAGCAAAGAATGTGGAACCCATTTTAGCCAGCTTGCTTTAGTGAAATTAAGAAGATTTTAAGAAGATCTCAGGCTCAATTTTGGGAAAAGTTACGAAAGTTGAGGCTCAAATGTGCAGGCTTTTGCAGTCTTCCTCTTGTTCTACCTCAATTCTAGAGTAACGTTTGGTTGCCTTCTGTTGAATTGGCTTCGTTTGATTAAATCTTTTTGCACTGTCTCTATACAAGTACTTTGGGATGTCCATTCCAATGTTTTGGCTCTGGCATCCACAGCATTTCTCAAGCAGTTATGCCCAAGCCGACACACCCGAATGCTTTACATAGCCCGAGTTACCCTCTTTTAGCAAATGCACATTATCTAAAAGTATTCTCTCTTCATGAGCGAGGTAGCATAGTGGTTAGAGCGCATGCCTCCCATGCGGAAGGTCTACGGTTCGAGCCCGACTCGATGCCCTGACTGAACGCTCGCTCATTGTTCACCCAGCAGCAAATGGATACCCAGTGGGAACACTGGGGAGATCAAGGCGGCGAGGGAAGGAGCTGGCCTTCCTACCTCACATGCAGATGGCTCAGGATAAGTGTCCTCTCTAACAAGCACTCCCATATGTACGAAAATATACGGGACTACCTTTGCCTTTACCTTATTCTCTCTTCAAGGTCGTAACCACTGAGAATCATATAATCCACTTTTAGCTATGTGACAAATCTACTAAGTACTTTGCGTGTAGGGTTATTTCTGCATAATGCTTGTGTTCCAACCAGGTATTTAGAGACGCATGCACGTACCTAAGGCAAGGGCAAGGCTTCTTCTGAGGGCACATCTATGTTTACATATGCTCCTCCACAGGGGTAGATTTGTTCTTCAAACTCTCTTCTAGAAGGACAATATTTAATATATTGGTCTCATAATCATACCACGTTAGGTTAGAGTCTGGGGGCTTCCCCCAGAAAAATTTCCCTAAACTAAACTGTCTACGACGCCAGAAAATGCCCTTTCACAATATAGGAGAGATGGAAAGAGTTTAGTATGAAGACCAATACTTGCCTTTTGTCCCTATGGAAGAGGGCAAAAGGGCAGCTGCCCCTCCTGTTCCCCAGTTTAGATGTCCCTGCAAGTATTAACACACCTTTCATGTATTCTAGACATCGTTGAATCTCTAGCCATGGTCGATCATTGTAAATCAATTCAAAAAGCCCTCATCGCTCTCTATCAGACTCCCCTCGCAGAGGAGAGCAACTTCAATAGTCCCAACGAGTTGGTATTGTTTTTGGCCAGCAATGCTTTGCTGGCTTGCTCATCACCTTTTCTCTAGCATTAGTCATTCAAGGGAGAACGTCATTCGGAGAGAAATATCACCTTGGCCCCGCCCACCGTTCAGCTCCCCTTGAATCATTATTATTGCTGCTTGAAACACAAAAACGATCAGGTCTTAATTCCAGTATTCTAACCAATCAGTACTGAAAAGAGCGCCCTCTTTGTATAAAGACTTTTCATAAGTCGTTAACGAGATAGAAATAAAGACGTACTTTTCCACGTCGGACGTATATGTTGCTTGTATTTATAGACCGTGCAATCAGCGTCATATTGTTTGTTCCTACTTTTTGTAAAAGTCAGAGACATGGATGAGTGAAAGCAAGATAAACATCGTGTGCGCGCGTCGTAAATATTTATGTTCTAGAGCACCTGAAAGTTGGCAAACAAGGCTGGTTGTGTATATTTTCTCATCTTTTTACACAGTACGGTGTACTACAGGGTATGTGATGAACAATTTTTTTCATTTTTAGTTTATTTTTATAGTTCATTTCTTAAATGTTTGCTTTCACATTTCCAAACCTTCTTTTTTCCTATGAATGACGTTTAGCTATGGCATATTCTGGACGTTAGAGTATTTTGAGAGTGACGAGATATAGCGTGGAATCTCAGATTCATTTTAAAAATCAGAGCCATTCCTTGTCAAGATTTCACTGTAGTTTCGCCATGCGGTTTAATGGAAATAATTTACTTCGCTATGCACACTTATGAAAAGCGAATTAATTCAGTTTCTTTCAGAGTCCGTTCTGTGATTGTCTTATCTATCATATCAATTGAAATTATATTTAGGGGGCTTCAACAGAGCATGAAATGTTGTTTACTCAATTGGAATAGGAGTATAATTTTGCTTTTCGCATGTGGACTTCGACATCGTCCATGGCTTTAAAAGTGTATTGTTTTATTTAAAACTTTTTGCTTGAAGATAAGCAAGCTCTTTTTACATTTGAATCAAGATTAGGCTTTAATCTTTAATGTCAAATAAAAGGATTTCAAAGGAGTACTGCATCACAAATATCCGAATGAATCTGAAACTCTCTCTCTCTCTTATTCATTTGGCTGAATTAGAGCTTAATACCACTTGCTTTCTTTCCCGTCCAAGAGCATTAAATTTTGATATCAAGGCTCATCCCCGAATTTTGCATCTCATTTGAGCATTTGATTCATTCGTTTTTCCGTTGAAAATGTAAATGAGTAGATCTTTTAGCGATTAGGTTAATTTTGGCGTTTAGGGATTGGCGTGTCGGTCGGTATCGGTGTAGAAGCACCTGCGTTTAGCATTGACACTGGCATTTATTACGATCACATTTGAGCTACTTGGAGATCTAGAACCGTAATGTTGTAAAGCAAAGAATTAGCTAGAGCTCTTAGGTATACTTTGCTAGAGTCTAGAGACGAGTCAGCACAAATACAAGTTTTGACGTGCAACGGCTCGAGCACGGAGCTGAATGTATTGTCCTGGAAGAGCAAAACCGCCCTGTACCGTCGCATTAAGGGTGGGGATCTCATTTGTGTATGTATTCTGCAGGTGCAGAATCAAGACAGATTTTTCATTTGGAGGATATTGCCCCCGTGTCCCTGCAGTTGTGTGCCTGGGACAACCATTAGGATAAAGAGCCACCAATTGGAGTAAAGTGTGTGGGGGGGAAGGCTTCGAAGTTGAAGCTTGTTATGAAGATAAGGGAGTAAGTTTGCCTATTTTTAAGTCTATGGCGAAACTGATAGAGTTGAGGTGAACAATCCTTTGTAGAATATGATGTAATGTGATGTAATATAATTTAAATCTGCAGTCCTAATATAACAACATACTACTATGATTAAATACAAACTGAAACACAATAGGATAATTAAAGAAGACAAATATAACATATGAAAGATAAAAAAAATAGTGCGCAGAATTCATAAGGAGGAACCTCCTGAGCAGATAAACTAGCGAGAGGACGCACCCTATAGTTATAGCGGACTGATGTTTAAGTTTTCAGCAAGTACGACAGATATCCAAGTTCTTTATTTTACTATGCAAATTTCATAGCAATTACTTAGCGTTTAAAAAGTGAGTTGTTAGTTGCTTTTTAAGCAAAAATATTGACGGAGATAATCTTCTTGTAACAGGTATCTCATTCCCTGCGACTCCTCTACATCTCTTCCTCGTACAGAGTATAATTGTCTTGGTTGAACAACCAGTTTGTCTTCAAGACAGCAAAACAAATTTGGCACATTACTGTTTGGCGCAATTAGTGCTTGATCTCAAACGAAGCGTCACTAGCTTATTTCGGCTTACTCTTGCCGCTCAGTCTATAACGTCGCGGTAGTCTATAACGATGCGGTGGCCTTTGTTAACTAGGTAAAATGCCTTATATGTGAAAGCCCAGATATCATGGGCAGGAAGCATGAAAAGTTGTCAAGGATACAGGCAATATTTGCTGGCATCATCTTCATTGGCTTCTTCCATGTCGGCAAGGACAAAGAGTAGCTCTTAGGTATTGATAGGATATACACAGTAGTCTGTTATTTTCCTCGTCATCGTAATTAACTTTATTAAAAAGCAGCCATTCCCAGCATCTGAATCCAGTAAATACTAAATATGAAAGAAAATAGAAATATGCATACCGGGAGAAAGTTCTAATCAGAGCCACCGAAAGATCTCTGTGATATCACTGGGGCAATTTCTCCCCTCTGCCCTCCCTTCTCGGTCAGGGACGTCACTTGAACATAATTTTGGGGGAATCAGAGTCCTGCCCTTCGAAAGTGAGTCTGTGACATTTTTTTTGTTTTAGTAACAGTAGTTGATCAAATGGTCCTGGGTTCAGTACGTTGTCATGCAAAAGTACGTTGCACTGCCATTTTGGCCTGCGTAATGGCAAATCTTCAAGATTGGGGGGTGACTCACCCACCATACCCTCCCTTAAGCCTCGTCCCTGCTCTCGATGGCTCTGATTCTAATATTTGTGGTACAGTATAGTCCAGTAGAGAATAGTATAGTACAGTACAGTACAATACAGTATAGTACAATACAGTATAGTACAATACAGTATAGTACAGTAAAGTACAGTAAAGGACAGTACAGTCTAGATTACTCGAATCCTCAGGTTATCGAGAGTTCAAATTTTCGAGCATTCAAGTTGTCGTTTGAAACAACCCAGGGATGGAAGGATTTGTTCATCATCATCATCATCACCACCACCATCATCATCATTATCATCATCATCATTATCATCATCATTATCATCATCATCATTATTATCATCATCATTACCATCATCATCATCATTATCATCATCATCATTATTATCATCATCATTACCATCATCATCATCATTATCATCATCATTATCATCATCATCATCATTATCATCATCATCATCATTATCATCATCATCATCATCATCATCATCATCGTCATCATCATCATCATCATCATCATCATTATCATCACTTCAATGTTTCAAAGACGGTGCCCCATTCGGGTAAGCTGGTTTGCAAGGGGCCGTCTATTTACAAAATAAAAGCTAACAACTTACGAAAAAAGAAAAAAGTACATATTTTAGAAGTTATCAAGGTATCGACTACTCGTTTCTTTGCAAGAGAGTTTGTTTCAGTCCCATTGCTGAAAATTTATCAACTTTTTCATGACTCCAGTATCATAACTGTCTGTAAAGACTTTCTTTGCAAAATTTCTTTTGATTTCCAATGTTTTGCGCATAAAATTTAATGAAAAGAGAGAAAGCTCGAAAAACACTTATGATGATTGAAAATTTTGGTAAATAACAGAAGTCAAGAAATTAGAGATAAAGATTATATTTTGCACACAGACAGTGCGAATTTTAAGTACATGCATACTTACAAACAGTCTCAAACAACTCCAGTATTGAACTTTCCCAACTTTAAACCAGTCGAGCATTACTGTCTTATAAAACAGTTTTGTATGAAAAACACCCATAACTGGTGCATTTACAGCGTAAATGTACTTTAACGACAAGGCGACGACGCATGTCCAGTATTCCATTAGTCCCAGTCCTCAAAAGAGCTCATACGATTAGGACTTCATGTGTCAGAGCAGAACGCAAACCATAGCATGCCTTACTCGGATTATCAACAGAAGCAGTGCCATTATTTAACCATTGAGAAGCTTTTTCAGAAGTCAACTTTATATGTATCTTTATACGTCATACTTTCCATTCCATTATGTATAAACCACTCAGGGATTTTAGGAGCCGGGGGGCGTTAATCGAGTTTTTGTGTTAAAATAACTTAAGGACTGAAAGATTTGTCTGAGAGGGCGCTGTATATGGCTTGTGTTACAAGAAACTCAACTTTTTCTTGCTGTTTCTCCCTTGATGCAATACACAATGAAAAAGATCCCCCAACCCCTCAACTCATTTTGATATACTTACACTACACGCTTTTTTTAAATAACAAAACCATCATTTTGCCTGAGCCTCGATTTTCTTCACTTTTCCCGAAATTGAGCCTCTGATTTTCTTAAATTTTTCTTAACTTTTACTGAAATAAACTGGCTAAAATGGAATATGTTTTCGTTATTAATATTTTATACTTGAATTTGAATTCCATCTTTAACATTTCGAATGCAATAACGACGAAAATCGATTTTTGGCTAATAAAAACATTAACTTTTTGGGAATTGAGCCTCGTGATATTCTTAAGATTTTCTTAAGATTTTGACGAATTGAGCATCATTTTCTTATAAACTTTTTTCTTATAAAAAAACGAGTATGCAATTATAGATCAACACTAAACGGCATCGCTAGGACGTTCGTTTAAGATCGAAAATAGTTTCTTTTCTCCACTATGGTTGTCATTGACGAAGATGGCTTCCCATTCCTCTCCAAAAGTTACTTTTTTTCTCCTTAAGGCGACCTCTCCCGATGTTGGGAAATGAGGATATAGTAGCTAGATGTTTCCAATTTTCAACATGATTCTAATTCTAAAATTTCCTATAGGGTTTCTCTACATTCGTCAAAATCATGCACTGATTACCATCTTACGAAGTATATTTGGGAAGAAAAGAAGTATAGGCTGAGTCATGTTGTTACTGCGAGTTTTCTTCATTCTCAGCGCTGGTCTCCACTTTCTGAATGAGCCAGCAAACCGTGTAGGCAATACAGTTTCATAGTCAACTTATCAAATTAGAAAAATGGAGCTCTGCCAATCTCAGGTCTTCTCAATCTTGGAGAACAGCAGAACTTTGATAGTTTCAAGTTTTAGCATTCTTAAAGGCAGTATAGCTCTGAAAATCTAAGATGGTAGAAAATCCTTGAGAAAATGAGGCTTTTATGATCTGAGATCTCCAGGATTATAGAGAAAGTTACACCTAAATTAAATGTTGCTGTGTTTTCCATGTGTCTAATAGTAGTGTCAATGTGATGTAGGAATGAATTCGTGCTCCTCCTACAAATGTAGAACTTTTACTTCACATTCCACCTCTTGCTCGAATTCCTACGCCTGGGGGTATAATTTTGTAATTATACTGCGTTGTTCATAAATGGATTAGAGAATACGTGGTTTAAGGACAGCATCACTGATCACTACGTTCACTTGAACCGCAAATACTATTTCTCCAAGTTTAAACGAAAGAATGGATCTAAACAGGATTCATTTTGAAAGATCTGCCTCTTTGTTGCTTAGACATTTTCAATATATTTTCTTTTGCTTTGTCGATTTCCGTCTAAGTTTAGAACGGAACTTCTAAGAACTCCAAAAGCTAAGCCACTTCAAATACAATGCTTGGATTCTATGCATAGATATTTGTGAAATACCAATTGTTCATATATGTCTTTTGTGTATAATTTGTTAGCTAAATCCTCTCACAGGTAGATATGTTGTTCTTTCACGTGTATAATCTAGTTCAACATAGACCAACTGTAAACTATGTGAAGCCCCCCACCTTGAGGAAAGTTCCATTTCAACGTAAAGGAAAATAAAGTACACATTTTTTGCTTTATAAGAATGAAGTTTATAAGAATATGCAGGCTCCGAATCGCTGAAATTTAAGAATAATTTAAGAATAATGCAGGGCTAATTTTTCATCAAGATTTCAAGGAAAATTAAGGACTTCTTTGTTGCTGTGTTGCACACGTCTTCCTATAAGAATACAACTTATAAGATCGTTAAGGCTCAGAATCGCTGAAATTTAAGAATAACTTAGGAATGATGAAAAGCTCAAGCTTCATCAAGACTTAGAATTTTTGTGGATTTGAGTTATAGTACCGCTTGTAGATTAACTTTTTACTATCAATACAATATTTGTTATTCTGCTCCACATTTATTTTACTTTATGATGCAGTAGGACATCAATTAAGATATGAATATAATCCTTTGATTTTCAGACGTAGATCTTCGACATTTAAGAATAATTAAAGGCTCAAAACCGAAAAAAGTTAGGAATATCGGCATATAAAAAAATGAATTTTGCAACTTAGTTTGACAACGAATTGTAACGAAATGACAACTAAAATTAAGGAACTTTTAGCTCTAGGTCTTGAGCTAGGTTTCTTATAAAAAAAGCGTACAATCCCTTTCCTCCTATAACACTAACCTTGTAATTTAGTTGAATTGTTGCGCTACTGATACCAGTTTCCTTTCTTACAACAACCACAACTGGATAGGATGGACATTTGTATATAAAGATANAATTCCCGGTTGGGCATCCAGTCCAATTTACAAAGGATTTCACCAAGAGACTCATTACTTTACATTGGAAGCAAAGGACAGAACCGGTCTAACGGTAATTCCTTTCAAAGGGAAATAAAGGCGTTTTGTTTCGTATTCTGATCATCACTGCTTCACTACCAAATATTTAATTCATTCATGCGAAGACTTTTCAGACTCAAAGCTCGTGATATGCTGAAGTACATAAACATTGTTGATCTTCGAACGTCGGTGTCAGAGTGAGTGTTTTTACGAAACGTTTTTCGTTGTTTGTTCCTTCGCTCTTCTCCATAATTTAGGCCCACTTCCTCTGCATGTTTTGTAATTTCCTGATGCGTTACTTCTGTTTGTCGCCATAATTTGAAAGTGCCTTGATAATGCCGTTTCTTTGAGAGACTGTAGAAACTTTAATCTGGATCGGGTTTTCAAGGACGCTTTGCGTTTTCTTTGATGCCTTTTCAACATAGTTATTGTTTCCTATCCAAATTTCCAGCATATAAGGCAACACATGAAAGTACTATCTTCGTACGATATCACTGCATGTTTATCGAAGTGTGTGCAATTTTTCTTCAACGGATACATTTAGGCAAGTCTTTAGTATTGACGTTCATTTATCATCTTGTCACCTTCACTTTTGCTCTTTTATTTTTATTCTCCAGTGTAATTGTATTGCTCTTTCTTGCCCACCTTTCATACGGCTTTCGGTCTGGCTCCCAGAGCTGCTGTTTACTTAATTTCTGAAACGAGGCTGTTTCTCGCTGACGTGATATCATATCAGCTATACCTTTCAGATTTTTGTCTATTTTTGAACTGAGAAGCAAAGATTGCTTAAAAGCCAGAAGTATGCAATTAGGTAGTCTTCTCGGTGGCAATTAAAGCAATATAGATAATTATAGCTGGTGTTTTGAAGCTTTGTTGAGTATTCAATTGGATATACACTCTCTCTTTACAAGAATAAGGTTTATAAGACAATTAAGGCTCAAGATCGCTGAAATTTAAGAGTAATGCGAGGCTCAAGCTTCATCAAGACATAGGAACTTTTTGTATTCTAGTTATAATCTTGCTTTCAGATGTACTTTTGCACTATCGACACAAAATAGTAGACCTTGCTTAGTTTTATGATGTAGTATAACATCAATAAATATTGAAATTTATTCCTTAAATATTTAGGCAAAGTTACACCTTTGGTATTTAAAAATAATTTAAGAATAATTCTAGGCTCAAAATCAGAAAAATTTAGAAACATTGAGGCTTGACAAAAGTTAGATACTCTTTTACAAAAAGAGTGTACAATCGTTAAGTCTACAATTGTGAGCTTCTCATAGAAGCCACCAAAGACTGGGAGAGAGCTTCAGCGGGTTACGCCTTGAAAAACATGCCCTTTTGCAGCTACACCCGTGTTTTTGATATGAAATAGACCAGGAAAAACTTACTAGAGGTCTCTCACCCCACTCTTTACCAGTTTCCCTCCAATGTAGATGGAATAGAGAAAGGAACCGGGAAGGAACTGGAGAAACGCCCCTCACATTAGATTGTGGCTAACATCTGTTTGCATGCTTTTGAATATGTTAGCAAGAGAAATTCCGAAACGTTCCCATCTACTAATTATGGTGATATTTGTGTATTCATATTTTGCACATTACTGCCGCCATGTTCTTATTGTTCTTTCTATTTGCTGGCTGTAGTAAATGCGTAAATATAGCCCTTATCTGAAACATAACTTGCCCACCCAGGGTACACACTGAACGGCCTAGGAGTTTCAAGCATAGTTAGCCGAAAATAGATTTTTATTTGGTTTGTGTTGTAATATTTCTAGAACTGCTTAGTTGTAATAAACTAATCCTACTTTTTAAACCAGACAATGGAAACAAGATAAAGTACCATTGCAATAATTGCCTGCGGGACTTTTAGCCGTGAACTTTGCCGTATCGTTTAATTACAAATGAAATGCTCGTTATAAAACTGATAAACGATCGCTTCAAGTCAAATTTACGGACACCAACGGAGTGTAGAATCCATGACCTAGCGGTTGAAGTGCATTGTGAAAGATTAACGAATCCATATTCAAAAATTTGGCTTAGGCTTTATTGATAAGAATTTAGGAGACATTTTGAAATATACATGCCCATTGTCAGCTTCCCATCCGTTTATTGTATCGTATATGACCTAGAAATCAACACAAGTTTGTTATCTCCCTTGCAATTGCTACTGTCACATACGATACCACTTCATGTCACAAATACCCCTTAAAGGCAATCTTTCGTAATGCCTTGCAAAGACTTAACCTTATACGCGTTTTTTATAGGGGACCTACCCAAAGGTCTACCGGAGTGATGGCCCAGTGGTAGAGCGTCTGCCTCACAACCGGTAGGTCGTGGGTTCGAGCCCCGGCCAAGTCATACCAAAGACTTTTAAAATGGTACTCACTGCCTTCTCGTCTGGCGCTCGATAAATGAGAAAGGAGTGGGGAAGTTAAACACGCGTAGCTACCAGTGGACCAGCCCCCCGCTGTAGCCCTCACTGCATCCGCAGACGCGTGGCCTAGGGCTATAGAAACGAAGATAGGTGCCGCCCTATGCGCCACTGGGCGCGGGAAAGGACTTTGCCTTCTTTGACCCATAGGTCTAGTTCCAAAATTTGCCTATTTTTGGACCTCAAATGTTCGAATTGTAGTTGTAAAAGTTCCTCAGTACTTCTTTAGTTTCGCCGCACATTTAATCCCACAAGAATGGTACATACTATTGATGTGGAAGATGGAAATCGCAGCCTCTTAATCAATTGAGGAAGCAGAGCGACGACATAAAAAGAGTCTACATATTTCTTTATCGATACTGGTGACTGATCCAGGGTAATATACAATTCCATGAAGACTATTCCATTTACTTATGAAGACTATTCCATTATGCAACAGTCTTCATTGTTTATTACCCAGGATCAGTCGTCAGTATCGATAAAGGAATATGTAGACTCTATGTCGTCGTTCTGCTTCTTCAAATCGTACAGACACAAGAACACATCAAAACTCTGAATTTTACTAAAGAAAGTAGGAAAGAAGCTTTAAAAATTTATCTGTACTATTTTTGGCTGCAAATGAAAGGAACTGGCTTCTCAATCCTTGATTGCCTGCAGTTATAATTTTTTTTTTAAAATTGGTAAGTCTCTGGCTGATTTTCCCTTTAGCCGAATAGGTATGTAAAGTGATTTTTTCTTTAGCAGATTTGTATGTAAAGTGCTCATTTTCAGCATACATATTTCCCTTTTTGCACGTGAGGATGCCCCTGAATGCTTGTGCCTCCCACTTTTTGAATGCTTCCTACGTCACTGACTACCTCCCACGACCTTACGTAGTGAGCAAAATAACAATATGATTTCCGACTCTTGAAAAGCAATGGTATCTTGTAGGAGACATATATAGCTGTGATCAGGATCATCTCGGCAAGAAACAATCCTGCTCAAACAAAAAGGTGGAGAATTAATCAGATGAAGTCCTAATGATTGTAGTGG